>CANUEZ040000027.1:1625000-1727500 GCA_948099385.1 Fasciola hepatica
ACGCCGATTTCGTGGGTAATTTGACAACTTTTAGAAGGGACTATCACCTTCGATGACCAGAATAGTTTCCCAGAAGCGGCTGACTTCAGCTGAGCTGAGTGTCGAAGATGAGATTCGGCATCTCTTACATGCAATATTATGATAACTTGTTTCGAATGGGCTCCAAGGTCGTTGCGGTCCTCATACCTTCACAGTACATGCAAAACAAACGCATATCCATCTGCGGTGATCGAAAAGACTTTGTTATTTATGTGTTTTATTTACTTTTTTATTATATACTATTAGTACCGTTTTTCAGAAAAGTGGTTGCGGCTAATTTGAGGCCACCTATTGGGGAACATGACCATGGAATGGAAAGTTAAATGTTATGTACGATCCTTTATAATATCCTGTGGACAATTTAAAAAGGACGTTGCAGTGTGTGAAAAAGGAATTCATTGATTCCTGTCTGGTATTACACCAGGGATTACAACATAGTCATCATGCATTGCTCGACAGGTGCACTGTGCTCAACGATTTTAACCGTAGGGTGGGCTATTACGTAAAATCATGTATTATTCATCCATCTTTATACGTATTTATCTGGTTAATGCAATCCCATCTGGAGAAAAGAAACAGTCCAACACACGTGTTTCGGTGGGACATGATATGCTGTGTTAATTCAGAACTCACAAATAAGAGTAACATCACAAAATTAAAATGTTGATCACTTTTTTGCATCACACGACCTAAAGTGAATAAACTATCATGTGCCACGTTTGACCTGCATCTCATCGGAACAATAAACTTATGATTATTCAAGCAATGTACTTGCAGATTACCATAATATGTTGCTGTCAGTCACTTTCCACTGATGACTAAGTGCAAATTATGGATCAACTTTATTTTGCGAACAGGATGAAATGGTTGATCCGCAGTACACTCAGTCGTCTTGGTGAACACGTGTTGGGTTAGACAAACTTTTGTATGTGATTCTAAGCAATGAGTCTGAAATGTTTGTGGAAATCTTTCAGAATCATTGGGAAACCAACACTACTTGCTATCTCATTATCACCCTATATGACCGATTCTTTTTGTAGAACAAGCAGACGGGCCTTTGCGATAAATCAATTACCATTTGGTTAGAAATGAGGGCACACCGTAATATATTGAAGAGTTTCCTTAACCTTGTGATCGAGTTACAAAGGATCAAGTTTTATGAAGGGCAAGTTGAAAGTTGGATTAAAAGTTCTGTGAAGGTTGTTGCTGGTAATGAATGACAAATTAAAACGAATACATTTTTTCATTAAGGATCATTGGGTTGTATTTATGCCAAGTAATCAAAAAGACTTAATTCCAACAACCGATAGATTTTGTTTAGCTTCTTCGTTTTCTCATAAAAGCCCCTAAATTTTGAACAAATGGCGGACTCTTTTGGTTTGTGCTAAAGCAATGCGGTGAAGTAATTTTCTGTCAACTGCTAGTGTTGTATACAATTGCAACAAAAACCAGACCCACGAACAAGAATTTGATGTCATTTCACTGCAGACAGATTTCATCAAACCTGAATGTGAAATAGAGACGGGTGATTGTCCAGGATGATTGTAGTCGGGTACTCTTTTGATCATTAAAAATATGTAAGTGACTGCAATGATTGTATCCTTCTTTACTCGTATTGAACTTGACCGCTACCGTAATCATAAAACGGCCAAAGTAAGTATAGGTAGACTAATCTTCTCCACTAACAGCTACTTACTCACCTACTACTTACGCTGTGCGATGTAACTTGCGACCGCGGTGTTTCCATTCTCCAGAGAACTACAGTCGTGCTTCTCCAATGGACTCTTCAACAAGAACATTCATTCCCACTCTTGAAGGACAAACGAGATAACTGTGATTAAAATCGAAAGACATTTTTCTTTTAATGTCTCATTGATTTATGTGCACATGTGACAGCATGTCTTCGGTTCACAAACCACAATGACCGCAAAAGTCAGGAGTAAGCTACGCAAGTAAATCACGGGGAGACCTTTCATCCATGGTTTGCCAAGGTCAGAGTTATCAGGTACAACCGGTAGAAGAAAACGGGGAACCGTAAGCATGCAATAAAATATGACTGAGCTGTTATTCGAGCTCCTCACTGCGACCCTAGTTCTTTTATGAGTTGGAGCAGCGCAACAGGCTCTAACAGGGATGACGTCGTCTGAAATGCGGCCATTGTTTCTGTGATGTGAACAACAATCCGTGCTCCTGGATTGTACGACTCTCAACCGGTTGACGTTCTTCATAACCCTACAGTCCGATTTTTTGTTTCACAAAACTGTGTGTAAAATAGCTGTTTTGGCTTCAGTATACGACCGGAATAAGCCTCTTAAGGTTACCAGTCATATAAGGCCCACCTAAGATCACACCGACCACCAGAATCGGAGCGATATTCTTTGCGTCAGTCAACTTCCATTGGATATGAATCGGGAAGGCTATTTTATGTTATGTTGATGGGAGGCAAGATTCAGCTAGCAAAAGTACAACATTCAGATGTGATCCCTTGAAAAGGCTGGTGTCAGTAAGCTCAAACGAGACTCCCATAATGTCTTCATTGAGTAGATTAGTTTTATGGCTTACCTGACGGCACGTTGACGGTATTTACGAATATCAATAAAGTATCAATGATACGCATCCCACCTCATCATTCAAGTTACGCCTTAGAAACACTCACTTTATACTGCACTACTGCAAATGGAAAATATCTTAACGAAGCATTATTAAACTTGCTGCAATTGGTTTTTCAAAAAGTTCCCGTGACAGTCTCCTCCGAGTAATAAGTTTGATTGTGGGGTTCAAAATGCATGTGGAATATATTAAACAATACTGTGTCAAACGTATATCAGTGGTAAAGTCACATGCCTGATCCATAAGACTGATTCCGTTGACCATTGAATTAACTTTGAGCCCGTTAACGTTCGTATTTTATCCAGTTTATCAAAACCCGTGGACGATAAAGTGATCTCAATAATTCAAACTCGAATCGTTCATTCTTCGTTCATTCACTGCAAACTCGAATGTACTTGCTGATAATTAAGCGCTTCTTTCAACAATACTCGGAACCACCGAAACCCCCAAAGATGAACGGGTCTGCGATCTGCTAGAATGTATATTGGAAGCAGGAATAAAATATCTGTGGTCCGCTAACTTCTGCAAGTCTTAGTCTCATCGAAGTTTGTCAGCACAAATGTTTTTTTCCCAATGGATAGCGATGTTTTAAAAGTCCTAATCTACTGAACCGAATGCCCTACTTAGTGTAGTGATTTCGTTTGACATCTTGCGATAACCGTGTGCCTTCACCGCGAATCGAGATATCTGTCCAGCTTTTGGGAGGCAAAAAAGAATTTTCCTCAGGAGAAATCTTGTTACAGTGCTGTGGACAAGTTCCACTGGATCCGGAGAGGAGAATCTATCATCACATGTTTTATGACAAGAAAGTGCTCAGCTGGAGCAGCTTGTCATTTGCATGTGTTTTTTACATGTGACAGTTCGTATTCAGGGCTATGTGACTGAAATTTTTCTGCATAAAGTACTGTATCAGTTTGTGATTAACGGAATAGGTACCGGCCACTAAGTTGGCCAATAGCCACGTTATAGTGTATTCTATATTTCTAGTGAGGTGTATGTTCACTCATCACATCGGTGTAACCATGGTGAACACTTCTTGGTCTTCGACAAAAACACTTCAAAAATCACAACTGGCTTTCGGTCTATTGATTGGGGAAGACCATTGTTTTTCACTGTCCCAAACTAATCGATGAAGACCGTTCAGTTTTCATAATTTCTGTTTTACTGTACAGTCTTTCGACAAGGAAGTGAAAAAATATCGTCAACTTTGCCAATAAAAAACGTCTTACCTGCCCAACCATATGCATGCGTGAAGTTTAAAGTCTACCGCAAAACGGCGTACGTTGAGCAACAACAGACAACAGATACTGAACCTACATTTGTAAGAATTCTCATGAACTACTGTGCCGCACCGGTGCACCACGAATGTGAACATAAAAAATCAGGAATTTTGACCATGTTTTTTAAACTTCGCAACAGATGCACGTAAAAACTAACTTATTGATCACAACGAACAAAGCAGTCACTAACTGTTCAATTTTGACTTTTGGATGCTTGTTTCAATTAAGCAAAGTCAAGTCTACGAACAACTACGTTAATAACAAGGACCCTTCTAAACACTTCAAATTACATAGTTATAACCAAAAAATTTGATAGGTTCAAAGTATCCCTGAGTTAGGAGGCAAAACCGAACAGCTGATTGTTGGGGATATCTGTGAGATTTTGCTCACACACTTCTGTGACTACGTCAGAGCGTTCTCCTTATTACTAACCTAGCTTCCCCTTGCCGTGATCAAAGTTAATTGAAGAGAAGCCTCTAAGAGGGCGCTATTTTTTCCAGCCGAAGTATACGTGTGAGTTGAATATGACATGGCCAACCTTTTACGTATTCCGAAAGGCAGCAAATTTTTAAATGGAACAAATTTTATCGGAACGATATTCGCTGTTTTGAAGCCGTTAGTCGTGTTCCCATAAAGTGGATAAAATCTGTCTTTTCTGAAAACGAATGAATATGCCAGTGTTTCTAAAAGTTCCCATGCACACTCACTGACTGGAATAAACGCCAAAGGCAAACAAAATCGAAACCACCGTCGTTAGTTTTATAGTCACTAGAACAAATTACCGAGCAGCTTGCGTCTTGTGATCAGCAGTAATTGCCGGAATATTACATGAACATAAAATATTAGCATCATGGGTTTGAGCATCGGGACCACCGACGAACTCTTCTCTTTGGAAGCCTCTGGTGCAAATGCCATGCATGTCTGCTTCGCGGTATGGTAAACCACTGTATTTGTACACGTATTCCTGATCGCGGTGGCCACAGTCTGAGAATCGGTGATAGCACCTAAACCTAATTAAATTATTCCACTTTTACGTCTGAGTACCATGGAAAGAATTTGTATCCCTAAACCGCCTATGCATTCGTAAAAATGACGAGCTACCATGACCCTAGAGAACCCGAAAGATCAGACGTGGTTAAAAGCAGGGCGTCAGCGGAGTACAACCTACCATTCACGTGACCGGCAGTGACACGTTTTGAACCTGGGATCTCAGACGGCAGAGGTGACGGGGGCTGACAAGTCTAGACCACAATCGACTGGAAGAATAGGGCCAAAGGACGCTTAGATTGCAAGGTTTAGGATGGATCGGACTTGCTGAATGAAGCAATCCCATTAAAATGAGTATGTTAAAAGTAAGCCAAGTATTTGTCGGGACCATAAATTGTTTTAATTAACTTTAAATATATTCCGTAGCGTCCTGTAGTTTGTACGGGATAGATCGAACAGTCAAGACATAAACACGTAACCGATGTACTTCTCTGGACCAGAAGTAAGTCTAAATTAAATGTGTATAGTTTAGACTCTGTTCTTGACGTATTCAGGATTGAAAGACGGGGTGGATCAAGCCTCAATAAATAAACGCGCGTCTTGAGGGGGATCGTGAAAAAGAATGCCCGCCCTCTTCCCTGTGATTAGGGCACGACATTTCTTCAGTCTCCACTGCCTGTTGCGAACCACAGATCGGTCAGAAAACCGCGATCATATTTTGCTGACTGATTAGGCTGGACTGGGCTTGAAAGCGCAGGGGGCATCATTAATTGCCTCAGTTTTCCGATGAAGTGCCCCGGTACTATGACCAATGTGTACCTTCCCAGAGGAACACAGGGAACCGTTACAGATAGAAAGATGCGACAAAATATGAAGCTATCTTCTAATCAGAAGTGTACCACTAGGTTTTCGCCTCTAAATACGTGCTGTCAACTGCTCCAGATGCTTAACGAAACATGGTGTCTGCTGTATTGTCTTCCTTGAGTGCAGTTTAATTCGAACGGAATTTCGTTTTGCCTCCTACCTTTGCCGGCCTCGTTCATTGTTTCGTGTGGTCCCGTCGACAAAGTTGTGGGGCTACTTCTTTAGGAGGAAAACTCTATGCAAAAACTATCTTCTGCGTATCTTCCGTGTAAATTTTCCGAGCCGTATAAAGTAAAATTTGTGACACGTTTCTTTTCTTCTGAGTAATGAATGTTGTGTTTCTTTGAGTGGATAATTGGGCGGAGCTATCAGACCGCAGTCTAAAAGGTAGGCTGATCTGCTCTTCTTTTTTCTTGTCAGGAGAGCAGCTTTGACTGCGTTTAGCAGAATTATCGTAAGTAGTGTCGGTCACGCACTTTATCATTCACTTGGCATTTTTGCCATATGATTTTTCCCAAGAAGCTACTGTGACTGACTACTTTCATTTTTCGCCACCTGAAAATTACCAAAAATGATTCCTTTGGTGCATCATATTTTTGACGACACATTTCCCCATCAAGCTGAAACCAGATTTTATGCATGGAAACATTTGGACCTCCTTGGCCCATCTCCTGCCCAAAATCACGTCGGGGACACTTTGGCCAAACTAATCAGTAAGCACATTCATACGAACTTTCGGCCCACGAATAGATCTGTTCTCCGTGCGCAAACCTTGTCTCCTTTCGACCCATCCACCCATCGCTTTGCATCGCGTCGCACCACCCATTGTTAGGACAATCCTACTTGAAATAATCTCATAGCCGTTTACTTGACTCCACTGCAGTACGTGACGTACCCACAAGTACGGTTTAGAAGCGTTGACAAATAGTTTGTTCTTCAGTCTGTATTGTTCTACGGGCATTCTATGTGGCTGTTTAGACAGATTGAAACCAGCTTTGGAATTTCTTCAGTGGCTGCATTAAGTCATAATTACCCAATGTATGACGTGAACACTAATGTTTTGTGCTAAATGGAGTTGACAGGAGCGCAATAATCTCTCAGCAGGTCAGTGAAGTCATCCCCTAGCAGACTCTAATCCGAGCACTCAGTCCTTTAAGGCTCCCCCCCCCGTCATGTATTATTTATCTGAGGAACAAAAGAAACTGAAATTCAGCTATCCGAGACTGGTGCACGTGTGTGAAATGAATACAATTGCGTGAATATCGTGACGAACGTTGGGAGCAGACATAGTGAATGCTATATAATCAAGTTCTTAGGTGTGACTAAATCGTTCCATTTGTATTTAACATACCTCAATGCCGTCCTCTGCTGACAGACTCCCACTTCTTCCATCTACAGAAAATGGTGATAATGTGGGTTAACTCGGCTCACAAATAACAGTCACTCCTGCCAGAACATAGGCAGATCCATGATATCAGATTCTCGTTAAATACCGGATGGATCTAACAGTTTTCCTTGTGGTTTCATTATGAAGAACTTCGTTTGTTCTGGTTTCTCTTGACCGACCAAAAATCTGAGCAGTTAGTTGTCCTCACGTTATCCACCTTCGGACAGGTACTGATAGATTAGTCCCTGTCGTCACCTGCTCTTAGGTACGCTTTGTTTCAAACTTAGCTCTTTTTCTGATTGATCGCTTAAAGCCCCCACTTTTGTTCGAAATTTGTTCAAAAGGAAACACACGATAAGCTTCAACAGTTGCATTATTATTCGAAAATAGTACCTGAGGAGAGCAGACCTTCTGAGCCAAGGATTTGTAAGATTGAAATAAACTGAAATTAGCCTGTGGAGCTAAAAATATTTTTCTAAGCACACAATATCTGAATAACCCATGAACTTACTGTGACTCAACTAAGAAATCAAAAAAGAGAACAGGAAAGGATCGATTCAGCAGATCAATCCCAAGAACTGTAAAAAACAACCTGGACGACAAAAAAACGTGAAATTAAGCAAGTCAAATTACACTATTAACTAAAAGGAAGCTAGATCGTTAAACAACCTATAAGAGGGAAAGATGAGTGTGTTCTTCAAATTCTGCTACTCTGAAAACCTGGTCGATGGACAGAGTGATCAAAGTGGATTCACAAATTCGACCGAACAACCGATGAACGAGGGTCTACAGAAATGAAGTATTTGCAACTACCAAAAGACTAGTAGGTGCATTGATTCATAGTTCCGTATCAGACTAAAAAGAGCTGCCATACAATGCAGTATTCACGTGAAAAAAACCTTGAGAACCAATCCGGATAGCCTGGATATATCACCCCCGGGGTTTGAATCCCAGTTGGAGCTCGATGGACAAGCACCGCTGATAATGGTTCCCGACTGGGGAAATCACCTAGCCGTGCAGGTACTTCGATAATTCCCTGCTATCAGATGAGCTTTGATACTCCGTAGTAAATCATAAATCAGTTGATAATCAAATCGAATCTGCTACATTTACAGACCAGCAAGTGGCAGTGAGTAAATCAAGTGACCATCCGCTCAATTTGATCCGAGCAAATGATAATCAGTTTAGGGGACAACTTCACAATGGACTATGAACGACCAATACAGATGTGAAAAATCCCAAGCATTAGCTTCGGTATATTTTCACCGATAAGCTTGTGTTTATATGGATCAAAGAGAAAACTAGATAAACGTTAATGAAGTTTGGGGGAAATAAATGACGTTAATAGCATTCATATTACGATTTTTATTAGTTCGAAACCTAAGATTCTTTTTTGTTAGTGAGTACTAAAGTCTGAGTCAATTACTTCTTCAGGATTATCAACTTAAGACTACAACAACCCCCTCAGTGCTCACTTGTAACACAGGGAAAACAGCAAAGGCATGGATTATTTGAACATAACACATTCGTTATATGTTTTAGAGAAGTACTTTATTTTATCCGGACTATTCCGATTCTCTGGAGAATAAAGTACAAAATCTATGTCTATCATCCGGTGGCGCGAAGCTCGTTAGGAACAGTCCCACTGCGGGACAACTTGTCCAACGACAACCGAAGATTAGAGGTCCCGTCTGACATCTGAGCTTCATTCGGAATAAAAGAGGTGACCTACCCAATTATAAGAATAAACCTACATCCAGGTGGCCGTGAAAAATCATACCGCTCGCATGAGTGCAACATTTTTTCAATGACCCACAGTTACCGAATTTGACTCAGTGCACGGACTAAACTTGTCAATCCATTCCCAATGGTAAGCGAAAAGAGGATTATTGAACACCACATGGAAAGTGAAGCTTGGATAGCAAAAAAAACACGGATTCTGGTAAAAATACAACCTTCAAAATATTGAGGGTAAAAAGTAAAGCTGGGTCGTGTACATAGAAGCCAAATCTTCCGGTTGGTATGTGCAACTGATTACTCATGGGATTGATTTTGCTTGCCCTTTTCACTCGGTAAGGTAAGGTTAAACATAGCTTGAGGTGATACCCTTGAACTTAAGGAAATACCTATTGTGACACTGAAATGAAGATACTGAAAGATAACCTTGCCCTCAGTAACATCATTTTACGACTTACACAATTGCATATTCAAGGAGAAAAAGTACCTATTCAAGAGTGGTATTACTAATATCACAATAGTCGGGGAGTGGTGAGAATTTATTGTTGTTATTTAGAAGAAAATAAAGTAGGTAATATGAGGCTGTGATCAAATCAACCATCTGTGGTGATTCGGCAGGCAATAAAAAGGATTCGACCTGGAACCTGGTTGTGGTCACAAATGCTGAGCAGCTCTAGCCAATCAGAATCGCTGTGAACAGGAAAAACGAATGCCTGATGTGATTGGTCAACTTTTGTTCCATCAGTTATTTCTCTTAATGTAATATATATATATATATATATATATATATATATATATATATGCATGTATATACAAGTTAATTATGTAGTAGATTTAGCATACAGTTCGGAAGCACTGGCCTTCTCGTCATGGCTGTCTGCCTTGTTCTGAATAGCATAAATTTCACTGTTTTCTTGACTGGAGTACCGCGAATATTGCACTATCTCAACCAGATTTACCTATCTGTATTTGTATCAGCTAATCAAGTGAGAACAAGTGTTGTTGCTTCATAGGGGTAGTTGGAGTGAATGAATGAATCTTGTCAGAGAACAAACCGATGGATTTTAAAGTCTAACGTTCATCTCTTCGACCCGCATTAACTGCTTTTTTTAACCTCTGAGATCGACTCTTGACATGAAACCCTCTTATTATCAACGGCAACGCAATGGCTTTTGAAACCATTATCTTACAAAACGGCCTAAAAGATTCTTTTGATTTTGTTGACTAGATATGTAGAATTAACTCCACGGGACAGATAATGGGTTCATTTGGTATGACGTGATTATTGCCAACTGTGGGTGACAGGTCACTCTGATCGGAAACTGTGTGAACGAAGTCTGGATTCCCTTCCTTTTTGTCTCCTCTTTTAGAATGGGAGCTTTTGCGCCACTTTATTCATTGACTGAACCACACAAAGGACCTTGATCACGGGTAACGTTTTGACTGGTACATTTATCTCTAATGACCGTTTATCCTCTTTGATATAGACGTTTGTCTCAGTTTTTCTCACCGGATTTGCAAACAGTTGCGTATGTTACTTCTCTTCGGCCGATACTAATCCAGGGAGCGGTCGTCATTGAGGGTTGTCTTGTATTTCTGCAATGGTAATGAATATTATTTTGGAAGAACCGTACTTGAATACAATTTGGCATTTGTCATCTTTGTGATTGGGATATGCTTGCCTCGGAAGTTAGCTCAGCTTTGGTTAAACCAAGAGTACCTGAATTGCTGGCAATCGTGTATTTGAGCATATACATTTTAGCCTATAAAATTATCATAGTCATCTCCAAAACCAAAACAAACCAACAGCTTCCTAAATGTACGCTAAACACCCAGTTCGTATCCAAACCATTAGGCTGCAGTTTGACAATAGGAGGCTTTCATACCAAAGTCGATCTCGGAGGTTCAAAAACGCAGTTAACGAGGGTCTAAACGGTGGTGAATAGGTCTCATAATCTTTCACCTTTTTATTGAAAAGGCCCATCCAGTCACTGCAGCTACCCCAATGGAATAAATACACTTGTTCAAAAACCGGATTTCTATCTCTACCTGGGTAGTTGACACGAAAGTAGGTAGTCTAATGTAACTGATATAGCTAATTCGAACTCCACTTCAAATTAACCGCTGTTTTCTTCAAAATCACAACACCAAAGTCTCATCTTTTCTCGAACGCTCACGAGCTGTCCGCAATCCCTCTTCTATTCTACATGTTGTTTATATTGGTAATGTCCTTCTTGAATATCAACATTTCCTCACTGATTATGTAACTGTATGAACCATAAACTGAAGTTGGTCATTGCCATCCTTCACTAAATGCCACATGAAACATTGTCTATAAATTATTCAGGTTCAAATCAAAACTGAATCGGTGTTTGCTCTCGGTAAGCTAAACGCAGAAGTGAGTCTTCAAACCGGAAATTCTAGTTTACTTACGTATGGGTAATTACGGGTGAAGTTTCTAAGACACCATACGTGACAGTCACCGTGGTCCAATGGTATCAGACGAGCTTGGGCTTCACAACTGTTTAAGTTTGTTGAGAGAAAAGGTGAGAATAGCAAAAGTAGTAGCGAAAACGTTTCCAGGTAGTTGTAATATCATCAGCGTCACAAATGACAGCCCGCTGATTGAGCGATTCATCACAGTCTGTGTGTGGACACTTGTCTTGTTGATTGCTTGTGGTTGGTGTTTACTTCGTGTCCCGGTGGATAGATCATTACTGCAAGCTCGGTTCTTGTGTGTCGTTTCTGGACCCGTGAATGGGGTGATTAGGATAAATCATTATTGCTTTTCCACGCTTCGTACCAGTCTTAGCTGGACGGCTAATACAGGACGAAGGGCATCGTTCTTTATGCTCATGAAAACCGACACTTTGGTGTTGATGGTAGCAAGTGTCTATCTGCTCCTCACTGATCATTGGTTCAGTTGACTCGACTGACGTTTCTCTTATACGTGCAGATGGTCGTGTTACCGTTCTGACGAAGAGACAGTCCCAAATTCGAACAATAGACAGAGATAAATAAACGCAACCCACTTACGTAATTATGATTTTGTCGCAATTAGGTTAAGATCAAAAGTAAACGAAACCAGTCACACTTTGCACGGACTTGTTTACATCTGCTTCTTGTGGCTATGATGGTCCGGTTGGTTTTACACAAGGAAATGCCGCTGAACGACTCAAGTGAATGCACTGACTTTCCTCGTGAAACTAAAGAGAGCTTTGTTATCGTTGATCTTCGAAGTATTTGTGCGCGAACGGCCAATTTTTTGTTTGAGTGCACGACTTGTCGGGTGACTTAATGTTGCTACCACAAAAATATCTGAATCGGGTAGTAACGTGTTTTACCATCAATTTACTGTGAACGAACAGCGGTGAGAATTAGGGGCGAGCCGATTAATCCGTCTTAGAAATAAATTTCTGAATACCCTCTTTTCAGTGACCTTCAGGTCTCACAACTCACTACGCCGATTGGAATAGGTTGCAAACAAATACCATTAACTTTGTTAGTGGGGCGTTATTAGGGATACTCTGACCAGCTTAGAACTCACCGTGCTCAAAAATGCAATTTCTGCTTCCGTGAGACCAAAATTCGTTCTAGGAAAGCTGTCATGTTGTAGAATGATGCACCAGGTCATATCTTGCACGAGACTGTACATTTTATTGCCGTTGACAAATATATGTAATGGTTATTAAATCTTACTGTGACAAAACCACCGTGCAATTCGGGAGTTTAGCTTCCTGCTGAAATCCACTACTTGAATAAAATTGATTGACTTATCGTGTGCAAGGAACAAGTTATCAGATTTTCCATGTAACCTAGACATTTTTACGAGGACGCAACCCTGTATTCCGGAGACTGATTATTTCAAAAAACCCTGATATCTAGGGAATTTCAACGATAACTGCCCATTTTATCGAGCAAAATTTATAGAGATATGAAGCCAAATATAGCTTGATTTTGTTTACTTTCGAGCTTTGCTGATCTGTGGAAAATGGTGACTGTGAAACCCTCGTTACCATAAGGCAGTTTGTCTGAAGCGCTAAAAGACCACAATTTTCAAACTGTCTATCACGAATAATCGGCAGAACAATAGAAATAAACTCCACCACAAAAATTATTTTTATCACTGCAAGTCAAATCTGCACCGAACGGAAGCAGTTCTTTTCGAAGAAATGTCAACTACATGGGTGTATCTCGAAAGAGGAAGCAAAAAAATATGCAAACGTATACGGTGAATAAGAACGAGTAGGATATATATGTATGCTGCGAGATGCGAGCATTTCGTTTACTCTTGCCGATCGTGTACGTAAATTAAGTCAGTTTATATTTGATACTGCACACGGGTTTTTCTGCCTTAATCAACTCTCTTTTTTGTGCACAGAAACGATCATTGCAAACGGTCCGCCTTCCCTAGCATTAGCCACTCGATCCCATAAGAATGGTGAACATTTTGCGATAAACATTCTCCTGATTTTTCCTCTGTGTATCCCATTTACCATACGATGCATGAACTGGCGTGTTTTACGGACGTGATCGACAGTGGTAGGAGAAATGCTTGCATCTCGCAAGATATGCCTTCTTTCCGTTCTTTTGAATAGGACAAAGGGGACACAAGGTTCCACATTTGGTGGATAACGTTTTGTCCTCGCAACCGTCAGCAGACAGCTCGTGGTGAATGCCAATTCTGCCAGGAAAACTGGTCTATTTCGGATGCTTGGCTTTGATGTGAACGTCATATGTGTGCTGCCCATTAAATATCCATTTCGTTTTCGTAGTGATACAGAAAGATGGATTGAAAACCAGAAAAACTAATCACCTTGACAAAGAAAAGAGAGAGCATTCTGTCAGCTTATTGGGGGCGGGTTTTGTGCCGGACATTGCTCCAAATCTTATCGTTCTCATATATATATATATATATATATATATATATATATATATATATATATATATATATATAAAGTCATGCCATTCACGTAAAACAAGACAGCATGATAAGATGCAGCGGTAAGGTCGTAAAACACACTACGTTGGTTTTTATGGGCTTCACGAAATTCTGGTCAACCTTGTCATGAAATCTCAGTAACTATACCCTGAACCAGGAAGATTTCATTTAGCTCAGAGAGTAACTAATTTCAGTCTGTCAGATAAGTTCTCGAGGAAGAATATCTCATCTCATGGTATTGCACCGAGTCGTGTGCCACAATAGGTGGGATAACTTTTAGCTGTGACAGGTTTGTTCACTTGTTAAATGTTTTCATAACAGTGGAACCGTGGATAGTTTTAGGATAAATATTTTACAATAACCCCTATAACAGCAGAGATTTGGATGTGAATGATTATTTATTATTGATGATGGACACAAAAGTTATTGCACCTTCGCTGTTCCGAAATTTGCGGGCTTAGGTTCAAATTCGTATGAGTTTGAATGAAATACTTACGGAGTTAACATGTATGAGAATAGGTGGAGAGATGAGTACTAGGCTCGCATACCTGGTCAGTGACAGCAGTAGCGGGACCCATCATGTGCTCTCGACCGATTATATTACTATGTTCAAAGACCCCAAATAATCACTTGCATTCACGATCTCAAAAATTTACAACATCGTTCACCTGGGCCCAAGTAACCACTATATATATATATATATATATATATATATATATATATATATATATATATATAGAGAGAGAGAGAGAGAGAGAGAGAGAGAGAAAGAGTGGGAACTAAACAGCCTGGCGAACAAGCTTGTTTCCAGTTTTTCGTGTTCATACCAATGCATAGTGTTAAATATGGCTCAAAACAACCAAGGGGAATAATGACCCGAGTCTGTCTGTGCGCGTGCACGTGTGCGTGTAAAACTGATCTCACTGAAGAACTTTCGAGTGGTTGCACACATGTTCGCGAAACAAGAAGTGGGCTAAGGGAGTTTGAGTGCTTGGTCAAATTGTATCTGAGCCCAAAAGGGAGGACTGTACTGTCTGCTTAGGCTCTGGCTAAGATGCGACACGTGACAAGTCTTGATTGCTTGTCCCGTAATTTGTGAATAGGGCGAACAGCTTTCATCATCTCTAGTGAGTGGTTCGATTTAACAAGGTGTGGACGCAGAGCTCTTGTAATTTCCCTAATTGCTCCTGTGTTCAACCAAGCCAGGTGGTTTTCAAGAACAGGTTCTGATAAGCACCTGGCTGTGCAGCCAACCTACCTGGTTCCACAGGAACAGGTAAAATGAGTATACACAGAAAGATGCTGCACAACCTGACACTCTGCCCCTCAGTCGAAAACACACGGTCGGTTTGGACTCGAACATAATTTGTAGTTGCGCAGTGTAGAATGATTCATTGACTGCTCCTGTTAGTCTTTGCTGAATAACTTCAGTTTCCGTATCTCCTTTGAAAGATAAACAGACATATAAGAGCTTCTTTTGGACTACCGTCTATCTTGGCCTATTCTCATGTCATTCCATCGTCTTGTCAACGAACCGTTCAAGATAGCCGTTTTTCAGATGAACACTGCGCAGAAAAGGAAGTTCATTATCTATTGTCCTCCACGCAGATTTTCCTTGCTCGATAAACCAAACTACGTACTAGACCTCCCCTCATTTAGAGCGGTACGAGACTGTGAATATGAATGTATGGTCATTTCCAACTTGCTTTCCTATGCACGGATAACTGAACAGAACCATCACTTCGAGGGCTTACACAAACATCTAAGTACGGTGGACTGTTTTCCTTTCTTTTTTACAAAGTGAATTGAACATCTGAATAGTCCGTGTTAAAACTGTTGAGTAGTAATTTTATATCAAATTTGGCATCTACTATACAAACCTTTTGACCTAACATACTCCGAACTTTCATTTTTTTGTACCCAGTGAATTCTGCGTTCTTCAGGATATTTTACACAGCGATGGATACTTTTTTCGAACCATATCAACCGTCGAAGCCAGTTTTGCAACCTCAAAGTCACTCAAATGAGTTTATTCGGTAATTCCTTTTTACATCTGACTTTTTTGGCTCCCAAAGTTTCATCACAGTGCAAAGTAAATGCGTGGACAGGGTGATTTACGACGCGATTCCAATACTTTCGCTGCTGCAACACGTGGATATCTTTGTTGTCCGACCGCACGCTAAAGCGTTATTTTTATCCTTTTCTATCTAAAATGGCTCAAGGGGACCTATTACAGAATATTCCATTTGATTATGCACTTGTTGTCCGTTGGAAATTATTTTTTAAATCCCAGTCCAGTTAATATTAGTATCCAAGTTGGATATGTCCGTTATATTGCATACATATAATTGCTACTCCATTTTTACATGAATATAGCGAAAAATCCATCTCAGGCAGAATAGGAAATATGTTTATCAAGGGAAAAAGTGCTCTATAGGCTCACACATTGTTAGCCCTCTCCTATTTAATGAAGTAGCCGAGTTTTAAGGCTCTCTGTAAATCGTCGTTCAACACAGAGAAAACAAAGTGGATACTTAACAGACCGCACTCATACGCCTTTGAAGCCCAGGTCACGTGATCCAAAATAACCGAAGGTTTTCCACCGCACAGACTACAGTTCACCGTAAATGGGCTGTTGAACCGTGATAACACATTGGATTCTCGAAATATGTTCAATTCACTTCCGCTTCTTTTTGTTAAACAGACATATGGTAGGCCATTCAGGACAATCAAATGCTTCTAGCAGAATCAGTATTCATTTTGCAATGATGAAAACCAACTTCGGTCAAGCTTAACTTCATAGGTTTAACAATAATCCGTATCCAACATTTGACTAATTTGGGACATCACAAGTTCGGGCTAATTTACCATGGTTAAAGATTAAACCACTTCAATCGCCAACGGATCTCAGTAGAACTGATGTTGCTGTTATAAAGTTCTACAGAATTTTGTGTTTCGATTTAAAGTTAAGGCACGCAACGAAAGTTCAGGAAGTATGAAATAAATACAGGGGAAAACTTTTTTCTGGCCATTTTCAGCAACACCTGTGTATATTGGTTGAACACCCTGCTCACTTAGAAATACCTTGCCGTACAGAACAAAAGAAAATGGGACATTCAGGTGTTTGAGACTGTCCCTCGTGTTAAAATATTAGTCGAGCATTCCAAGCAAAATGAAAGTCTTGCGAATTTTTCTTTCGCCGTCCCGTGTCGGCAATGTTTGTCCAGATGTGCCAACTGCGGCAATTGGATCAGCTGTTTTAATGTCTTTTTTTCTCATCGGATGTGTGTTGCATTGATTAAATTTTTGGTGTTTGAGTGCTTACTTAACAAACCACAGCCCACTTCTTTCCGATCACCATGAAAATCAGTTGCGTGTGTGTGTGACTCACGAGATTTGGATACAGATATTTGGAATACATTATCTTTCTATCTGTGCTAGATTTCCGCAGCGATGCTACTCTCCACCTTTTTTGGGGGAAATGTCGCAATTTCACACAGTTACCACAATTCGATGTCTCTATTCGATAATATCAGATTCGGTCCAATGAACAGAAAGATTCCACACAAAAATTGACTCTTCTGTGGATTACTGAAATTGCTCCTAATCGATTCAAAAGTGTCTGAATCAAAACAGATGTACTGCGATTTAATTGTACTGATAATACGAGCTAACAATGTTTCGAATCTTGGAATCAGATTGTTCGCTGTTTTACGCCCAAACCACGGTGCTCAGTCAACGTGGCGAGTAAGTCAGGTGGTACTCAGCAAAGTATGCGTACTGGCAACACCAATCTTGTACCTACAAGGCGAGTATGACGGGAGTAACCAATGCATACTAATGTAGTGCAGTGAATGGCATTTGTGTGTGTGTGTGTGATTGTGCAATTCTCTTGTTTTAATGAACACAAATCCCAGTCAGTCCAGCCGTAGAAACCTGAGTGGTTGGGGCTTGAGAATTGTGAGCTACGTCACACTCAGCTGTGGTTGCTCAAGAACGTGGAAACATGCAGAAGAGACCCTGGCTCAGTAACCATGGTATCGTGGATTCCGTGCATTAAAATTCAAGCCTGAGATCATCCGGCCGCTTCGGTAGTTGGACCCGGCATAGTAGACATGTTTCTTTCATTATTTTATTAGATTGTTCGAGATGGTTGTGCCCAGTGGTCTTGCATCAGTCGTAGTACTTGAACTGGGATAACGTACTGAAGTCGATACAAACGAGAGCAATTCAAAGAAACAGATCACAAGTTAACCAAACACAGTGGGCTTTTGTTTATCTATACATCGCGAGTCCAATTGACTAAGTTCCTTGAATGTGAGGTCGCAAAGCTTTACCATGCCGTGCCCATGTAATGTCTGCTGAATCATCACAGGCTTGTACTAATGGTGAGACGACAGACCGAAAAATTCAAGGCAATTCAAATAGGGCACGACAATAATACAGGACCGTCCCCGCATTTCCCCGCATATTCACAGTTCCGTATTCTCTAACGAAATTATCCCTCATTCGAACGCCCTAGTGCACAGTATGGCAAGGCAACCCAAATTTCAGAACAAAACTGTGCATCATATGCTTAGTAAAGCATAAAACGCCAAAGAAACGGGTGACAAAAGTGAGACCTACTATTGCGATGATTTATTTCATGCAAAGCTTTGCAGAACCAGAGGGACCTTTGAGCCTAGGAACAGACTGGTTAGTTCGGGCTGTGGATATAGCGAGTGACAAATCCATGTTAACTGGAATCACGTGAGTCATGTGAGCCAGAGCAGGTTATGCAGCCTGGTTGTCCGGTAAGTCCCGGTAATCTTCGTTCACGTTCGATGTACTTATGCGCATTACAGAACTCATACACACAATGTCATACGGAAGGAATCTAACAGACTTCCAGAAGAATATCTAAGTCCGGCCAAATGGCACTCAATTTGCATGAAATCATGAAAAAATGTAAGAGATTGAGAAACTTCATACGATGGTATCGGGAATGCAACAGGGAATGTGCGCCAAAAAGAGGATCGTTCGTCCGAAAATAACTAACGAAATCGGACGTACTCAGAATATTTGGATCCCGTGATGAATTTGAATAAACATTTCAGGAGACAAACACTGTGAAAGAAATTCCTTTCGTTTATTCCTATCGGTCGCGTACAGATAAAATCCAGCGAGAAAAATAACTACGATGAGAAACGAAATGATTAATAACGGCAGTTTTACGGGCTCGAAGTCATGTGTGCGTGTGTGACTGCACTTGGTTGGTTAAAGCCATGGTAGGTTGAGGGTGAAGGTCATACACTTTTGTACACATAGGACCGGTTTAGTATGACGGATCGATAATGCCTCAGGTATCCTTAGACCGTGTTTGTCACGATTATTTAGCATGACCGAGAACGCGCTCGCCGGATATACTGTGTGACCACTTTCCATCAAGTGGCGAGCGATGGCCGAGGTCGGCCTGCATGATGACCTAGAGCGCCAAAAAAAACAACTGCCGCTATTAATCATTTCATTTCATATCGTAGTTATTTTTCTCGCTGGATTTTACAGGTACGCGACGGATAAGAGTGTACCGAAAGGAATTCCTTTCACAATGTTTGTCTTCTGAATTTTTTATTCAAGTACTCAGAATAGTTCCTCTAACCTCCAGTAACACATACCCCATGTCGACATCGAATGCTTCCGTTGGAGTCAGTGTTTCGGGATGAAAGTCACAAAAGATGCTAAAAAGTGTGCCGCGTACGAAGTACGAACAAATGAAAACTTATCGTTGCCGAATCGCTGCTTAAAGGACAGCGGTTATCATGAACTGGAACGCAAACGATTTGGACAAACAAGTGGGGAAATGTCAAACTTGGGGACGAAAAAAATCAATTCAGATGCACAAGATGCTTGGAATTATTGTCAGTATGTTATCATAAAAGAATGAAGAGGTTTCAGTCAAGGAAACAACCACAATAGCTCAGTGATGGTTTGGGGTGGTTTTTTAGCCAGCGGATAAAACTGGCCTAACTTTACTTGAAGGTATGCAATATTCCGTTGTGTATATTCGTACTTTCGAACGGTTTCTGCTCTCGTTTCTGACCAGCAGATTACAAGGCTATGTCAAATTCCAACACGATAAAGTTTCTTTCCACTGCTAGCACGTTACAAAGTATCAGCTGTTGCTCCGCGGGATGAAGATCATCCAGTAGCAAATCTTCAGCCCAGATCTAAACCCGAGACGTACGAGGAGTCCATGGTTTACCAGTTAATGAATGAACTGATAACCGCCCCTAAGCGAGAATAGGTGTATAGTGACCAGGGGACAGTCTTACAAGCAATATACCAGGAAGAGGTATCAAGGTCTGCAAATAGAATGGCGGTTGCACAGGGCTTTAAGCTGTAAGCATTATATCCCAGCTGATGGGTCTTGTATTCTTATCACCCCCTACTTCTTTCTGATTCTGATTTAATTAGCTCATAATAAATTATTTTGCTGTGAAATTTCATATTCTGCATTTGGTCCTTCTAACCAGATACAGTTTTGTTAGGGAAATGGTGAGAGTCCTACTTTTTTCGAGCTCTGCAACAGCCCCTGGGAATTAATATCCTTTGCAAGAAACACAGTGAACCGAGGAGGACACCTTGATATTCACCATATCGATTGCAAACAGCTGAAATCCTTGACTAGGCGAATGTCCCGCAGGTTTTGTTCTCTTAGCAGTGATTTTCTCACCTCCCTCCTATGATAGGCATTGCATACATCGAAAACCGACTATCGCAGAGTTTGTTCAGAAAGATTAATTCACAGGTCATTAGGTAGTACAGTTGTTATAAACACTGGAAAATGTTAGTTAACTTATCATGAACGGAAGTGACATCAGTCCATTGTCAACGAATGGTATTACTAAAAAAAATAAATTTTCCGTTAGTCAGAAATTTGGCAACTGTTCTACGGGTCCAGCAGTCAGAGATTCCACACTATTTTTGAAAATTGGTATTGGTTGTAGTTCAGGTTAGTGGTTTTCAACCGGTTCTTATTTCTGAGCTGGGCTTTAGGGTCGCAAACATTTTATTACCAGTCGAATTGGCGTGGTCAGTGCGCAGGTATCACACTGGTATCACACTGAAAACGAATATCAGCACTTGCCACAGAATCACACCATCGGTGGGATCTGGGGCAGAGTTGTTAGTAAGGTCTAGGAGATGTACTTTTTGGTGTGCCTTCAACTCATGAAAACTGTGTAATTTTTGGCATGGTAACATTGATATTTTTCTAGGTTAGTGTGTATTTAGTTTGAAACATTTAGCTTTAGATGTTCTTAATCTCCGTACATGATTCAACTCAGAAACTGAGGACAAATAGGACTGCGTCGGTATGTATTTCATAAATGTTCGTCTTTGTTAGTCTTGTGCACAACCAAAGAGTTTGTGAATTGCCGTCCGGAAACTATTTTGGGATCAGGTGGGCATTTGAGGATAAATCTAAAATCAACGAATCGTCTTCTGTGTTCTACTGATCCGAGGAATCAGTTGAAGTAAAATAAACGTTAACCGAATTCCTGAAGCTTCAGTGAAACGGGGAATAATACCTGTACAATGGGGATTTTTTCGATTCACCATGGACACCAGCTGCGTGGTTACCGATAGCCACAGCCGAAATCGTAGTTTGTCCCATGGATTCCGCTGCGCTGACCGCTTGTCCAGGAACCGTGAACAGAAAACTTACAAGTTTTGTCTTTTTTGAAGGTCGATGATACTAAATAATAATATCTACTTTTCAAAGACCGTGTGGTTATGGGTATTTACAACATTTGGCTCCAAACTGAAGCCCTGGGAACGGAATTTCCCCTACACGGGTATCTTTAGATTTCGGTCTTGTGAAGATGAATCGAATGTCAACTTGCAATCCTGAAAAATTTCAGTCATAAGACTTCCGGCGGTACAGTATGGTGGGTGATTCACAGAAAAGCGATAAACGGAGGACGAGATTATGCAGCTCGCTAGTTTCACTCGAGTTGCCCGGAAATTCGGTTTGGCCGGAATACTTCCTCAGCACCGTAAAACTTGTGAACCCGTCGGGACCAACTTCAAAATGCGGATTTTATCAAAGGAACTATTTTACAAAAAGGTTATCTGAAAAACTCCATTGCTTTTCACGGGAAGCCACGATAAGAACCGGAACCCTTGTTGGCGGCTTTAAGAAAGTAAGTCACTGTTTGTCTCTTTCAAAAGTGTCCACATTTTTACTACGAAAGCCACGATATGAGATGCACCCTAATTTAAAGATACGTGGTAGCTCAGTTACGCATAGTGTCTACCAGTCCCGTTGCAGCTGTGATGACACGTAAATAAAAAGTGCAGAACGATACTTCATTTAAAAGGTAGACAAAAATTCCCGAAGTGGCTTTTGAACTCAATGACTCAGCTGAACCATCGAAGACAAAAATCTGACAATAGGTCCGGTATCAGCTATCGCGTAGCAACCCCTTTTGAAATGTCGCGAAGTAGACCTGACCCATTCTTTCAAATCCTGAAAGCGCAATCGGAAAGAGAAGTTGGTCGTGTTAAGAGAAGGCAGGCTGATCAAGACAAACCTACGCTCTTTACACAGGAGTGATTATTGCGAACTAACTGTCCTCATAGGCTTTAGTCACACAGTCCCCCAGGAATTGCTGATACGTGTACGACGAACAATCCCGTATTTCTTCTACTGTTTATCTCAAGTTTCGTGTAATACGTAAAATAGCATGTTTTACCTTCGGGTGTAACCGTGTAACCGTAAAACTCTTTCCGCTGAACATTCCTACTTCTTATATACAACTTTAGGTCACCTTGCATCTCACCGATATATTTCAGAACCAGCATTTTTTTGCGTCAGTCAATCATTTGTTCTCGTCTCATGTACACAAAAGGGCAGTAGACGTGTTGGATCAGCTGACTGCAGATCGTTACTCGTACGTAGTACACTTGCATCGATGACGAAGCAGAATTGAGCAATGTTCACACTGATGGAAAGTCCGGTCTGAGGTAGTCCTGCATGGCGCAGAAATCAACACACACTCTACACTACCTCTCAGACTTCCATCTATTGTTCAAATCGACCTTTCTAAACCAGTAGGTTCTAAATCATTTTGGAGCATTCCACCTTCAAAGGCTACTCTGTGAATCGCAAATCTGGTGACTTTCTCTTTCAGAAAATCAGGTCGACTGTCACATCTAGTGTGTATGAAAGTATGAATGACGAGGATACCTCGTGAGCGTTTTTGATGGAAGTATTCCCAGTCAGTAAAGGCATTCCCCTGAACAAGCCAACAGCTCTCCTAAACACATTCCACTTCATGGTTATACAGAAAGCACCGGTGAGTAAAGTATTGGAGGAACCACGTCCGGTAACCAAAGGAGCAAATTTGTCGAGCTAAAATTGTTAGTAACTATTACTCATCTCGATTATTGGCGAACCTATTCAGATCCCATGAGCGGCCGGCAGCCAAATTCTTGGTAGTAGAGCTGTTTTCTGTTTGCTTGATAAGACGTAGTGTTGCTGTTCAGAAGACATTCCTAATAAATAAGCTAGTTATCGAAAACCTCTCGTCACCAGAATCAGCCAAAATGGAACAACGAAGGTTATTTGCATCTCAGCGGTCCAGTCCACTTGAAGACGGCCGCACTTCAGTTGGAGGGTACAATCACGTGGTTTATGTGCCTTCCTTTACGTTGTTGCATCCAGTCCTTCCCATATAGCCACATTCATTATCAATCCACAACTGTCACACACATGAACGGCGTAGTTTCTGTGGTCTTTACTGAAGGGTTGCCGTGAGAAATTAGGAAATCGGATGAGAAATCTTCGTAAACTGTTTTCAGCCACCATACAATTCCCAGATGTCATGAAGGAGTGTACCTTAGAGGTTCAATATGGACATCCTGTCTATTCTCGCTTTTATTATTAACCCATCGGTGCTTTCCAGGTCCACCTGCCATCTCTGAGTGCTGCTTGCACTGGAGAAGAATAAGCGGTAATCTATGGATCTTTGGTGCAAACTTCTCTGGAAACCAATCATGGAGTGCGTACATGCCTCTAGATTAATCAGCGTTGACCGTAGACTACTATCTGACTGCTGTAGATAATCGAGAAAACTCATTTCATCGTCCTTACGTGGAAACTGTCCTGAACCCTAAAATCCAAAGGTCACAAACAGGTTTCGTCCCATCCTAGTCTCAATTTGGCTATCCCTGTGCCACCTGCTGACAGGTCCAGATTGATGGAAATCACCCAAAGAAGTCCTCGTCCGTAGTGCGGCTCAGCTGCTGTACAGACTAGTGTGACTGAGGATTCGGCCAAACTGGAAAGAGTGAGCTCCGCAATCACTAGCCTCATGGTTATACTCTGTGAGAAAAATCATATAGATCGTCTATGAGGACGTTTTAGAGACCTCGCATTACAGAGGTAGACCCAAGCTATTTACATAGCGTATTTCAAGGCTATTACAACAGAAGACACAGCCTATACGATTAAGATGCTTAAGTGAATACAAATATGGACCATAAGGACGTTATCATCAAGGTTGCCATGAGGGACGTAATGAAGGTTACGAGTCAAGGTAAATTCAAAAGGATGTTGAATCTCGTACCTGAAAGGTAATCCAGAGCTCAAGCTTGACTCTAGGCCATCGAAAAAAGCTTCCGTGGGGAAATCCGTACTGAATCTGGGCTTGGAAACTTCACGACTGAGGCTAAGATTGAGACTGCGTGAGCCTTTGTCCAAGATATAAACAAACAAATCGGGGGATCCCATGCCACCTAGCCATAATTCATGCCAGTAGGCAGTTGCCTCGGCTAATGAACCTAACCACCCTATTTTCGATGCTAATATGACTGGCCGGGGGAGTTTCAACTCAGATGGAATTAAAGTAATACTGAATTATCTTTCACTCGAATGATCCACATCCTGGAAAGATAAATCTGCACACAATTTTTGACTGAAAGTATCTGCTGTGAAATCGAGAACCTGAATGCAGTTCATCTGTGAGCAAACACAGGATTGCTACAAAGGAGAGAACCGGTGTAATCGAAGTGGTTCTGGAGAATATTTTTTTAACAGACCGGATAGGTCTAACTGAATGAATGTATTGATGAAAGATATCAAAACACCATGCTCTGGATATCCAGTCTCAAACCGCAGCAGAGACTGCGGAACACATCACTACGAAAGAAAACAGTTCTGGTCACACAGCTACACTCATTGGAAGTAAACAACCGCAAATCTCAGTACCTCGACCATTTACAAGCATACACAACGACCAAAGGTTCATGCTAGGAAGATTTTAAAAGAAACTGATCAAATCAGTTATCAGCTGCTCTATGAACTTTCTCGTGGTCAGCCCACCGTAAAGAAGAAAGGTATACTGTGTACAGTAACAGCAGAAGTCCGAGTTGCGTTTGACCGCGGTGTCACAAAGTGCTAGCTGTTACGCAAATTTATCAGTAGTGTAAATTGTTCGACTGACAGAGGTTGAAATCACTGATCAGTTTGTTTGGAATGGTTAGAATCCTTGGTTCGCTGATCAAAGTTGACGAACATCAGTTACAAAAAACAGTCCAACTCACAGCGGTTATAAGGGGTGATCGACTTCAGGCTCTTGAGTAAAATCCCCCGGGTGCCGAAGGTGGTCAAACTGTCATCACAGAGAGCTTCAGACCCTTCAGTCTCGGGTTCGAATCTCCGCGTCGCCGGGGGTCACTCCCCAAATGACAGCCTTGAATTGGCCACGACCCGCTCGCGCTAAAATATTGTGCTGTTGTCGTATAATGAGAACGAAGTGAATAAAATGGAATAAAAGCCGAGTCAAGCTCTAGGCTCAGGTGCGTACGGGGTCTATTTATTCACATGCAATCAGGTTAAAGCGAACGACCGTACAAATGAGATTTGTGTAATAACTGAGGAGAAGTGCGATAATAGTGACCCCGTAGTGACTTGTATTTCAAGCCTTTAGGACATATTTGACGAACTCGAGATTTTTCCTCTGACCCTTTTTCCGCAGACATGATTTGCATGTGGTTGAAATGGTATACAATGATTTGTGACTTTGCATGTATAAGGTGTGAAACCATCAACGGACGGGTATTTGAATTGCCAAAGTGAGATGATCTAACCTGTCTCTCTTAATTTGTACGCAAATGGGGTAACTACACTCCCTCACCATTGGTGTTCAAAATCTGAGCTTACTCTCACTAACTTAGACAAAAAATTTGTATAATGATATCCAGAAACAAAAAATCCTAATCACTATAGTATTTTAGACGGCAGGAAGAAATCTAGATTAAAAAAGTAAACTCCAGTAAGGTCCTTCATGCCGATAATCGACAGCAATATCCGAACCTTTTATACGTTCAGAAGTAAAAGAATGATTATCCATAGTGAAATTTGAATTTCCTTTATCCGGAACAAACATGGGCTTGTGAAAAGTAGTAATCCTCCGATCATTTAGTTTCCCGTAGCTGAATTGCCCATCATCCGAAGCTAATCTCGTGCAGACGGCAGCTTCGAGCAGGCATTATTCTGAGGCTTATTCAGTACATATTAAGTATCTGTTCTTCAGTATGTAACACCACTGGTAGGCATTGTGCTGGATAATCATATTAGTTCCGGTTGCATCGAATAACGGACGTGTCTGAATGGTCCACCTCTATTCTGAATGACGGACGCGACGTTTTTACGTACCACACCACGTACAAAGGTGTTTAAATCATCACTACAGGGATGGGTATTTTATCAATTCTCATCGTGAACTAATAGCAGGACATTCTATCATCAATGCATTTCACAATAATCAAATTCATATTCAATCGCAAAAATACTGAAAAACTAAATATACTCTGTACAAATGATTTATTCCCATCTGAATAAAATAGTCACACCCATTTTTATCTTGAATGGATAGCTAGCAAAAAATATATCTCAGTATTGCGTCACATGATGGAACACGTGATTGGTGTCCTGACCACTATCAGCTTCCCTCAGATTATCCGAGTTTGCTTTGTCGAATACAAAAGATGTGAACAGCCAAATATTTCGAAGTTCATTACATGGATTACACAGAACCGTGCCTGAAATGTCTTTCAGTACACGTGCATCAAGGTCGCTGATAGTCTTCATTTTCGCAAATCAACTGTTGGCCCTACTGCTATAAATTGTAATTACCGGTCTGCCCGTAGTCAATTAGAGTGGTCGTGTTTGCCGTCAAGAAATTAAGGAACGCACGCGCTTACTATTCATAAGTAGTTCAAATGAACTAACATATTCCTCTGTTTCCATGGCTAGATTGCTTAGGTTTTGCTGCAAATCACAACGGTATTTTTATCTCTTACCTGATAATCCCGAGCTCGAACAACTATTTTTGAAAGTAAACCTTCTCCTTGCCTTCTTGCCTTCAGTATTGACTTCCGTGCATTTCAGCACGTTTATTCGTCCCCCGGTCATAAACCCTGCTCAGATGAACAACGAAAGTCATGGTTCATCTAGTGTGTGCGAAGTTTCCCCATCCATGTGTAGTCTTCGACCATATTGTTCTGTTCGTTCGGTTATGGTAACGTAAAACTCGTCACTTTAGTTTCGCTTTCACCAAAATTTGCCGTGCAAACATGCCGAGAATACAATGGACTACCATATAATACAGCTTGGTGTGTCACCGTGAAATACAGCAAGAACAATACAAGCTGGAGTAACACCTACGACTTAACGTCTATCGTGCCTCTATGGGAGGTATCATCGTTCTAGTCTTCGATCTTCAGTTCATACCCAGCTCTCACGTGTGGCTTTACTAATTCGTCTTCATAGACTGCGTTCCGATTCAAGTAAACTGCTTTTGAGGCCGGAAATATCTGGTGGAGAGCAACTGCAGTTTTGGATCAAGACGGCTTCCAGTCAAACATATCCAGCTTCACAAGTTCGGAAAATGGTGCCTACGGAAAAACCCCTGCAATACATACTTTATGTAAGAAACCAGGCTCTATGTATTCCCGCAGCCACCTGAAAGCGCTTACATGTAGAAGATTAGAAAGGCTTTTTTCGATTATGCCCGGGTCACGGCTTTCTACTTCATTCCCATAAGTCTTCTTGGACATTCAGAACGTGCGTTTTGCTCACTCTGCGATTGCCCTAGTGAGCTGGGCATACCCAGCACTCTAAGCTGTCGCCGAAATGGGACACTAGAAAAAATTGCGGTTACATTTTCTTGGTTTTACGGGACACTAAAAGGTGCCAGTTTTCAAACTACCCGAGTGTGTTCCCTCCACGGATAAAATATAGAATTTGCTCGCGTTTCTGAGTTTTTATACCAGGGTATGGCATCACTTGGGGAAAGTTCCGGGAAAGGCTTCAGTCCATGTACTTGAACTTGGAAGAGGTATCGAAATCGCTCGAACTCCGAACCACTCACGCCGAAGTACGGAAAAACCAAGGTTCCAGAAATCTATGGTAATTTTAATGCAGAACTGAATAATACAAAGGTGAGGTCAACAGTAGTAATTGGTAGTTCCCAAGTTGATCTGTCACAGCTGGCTCTAGTAGTCCCTAGTCACTGTAGTCCTGACTGGTTGAAGCTTATCTGTGTTCGTGGTCACAAAGCATTCATTTTACTGTGTCCTATGAACTGCTTGCTGAAACACCGATCTTTATCATAGGGGAACGACAGACAACTTCAGACTTCTTCTTGACCTCGTGTTTGCTTTAAGCCCCTTGATCACTTGTGAACCAAATTCCCTTAGGACATTTTCCACATAAGTAACCTCTTCAAAAAACGACGGTAATCACAACTCAAGTCCCAGTAAACAGGAACTACAAAGACGCTTTATAATACAATTTGTAGGTCATACGAGTTCCAGGTTGCTGCATTTTTGTTCATCTCAGAAGACTTGAAAGTTCTCATTGTACCGTCACCCTCACCCCGGATAAATGTACTAGACCATTCTTGAGGTAGTTAGATTTCGGTAAACTCTGCTAGAATTGTGACTACCTCACTAATTTCACTAATATCAACGGAGCACCGGTGTAAAATACACAGTTATAACATCAGAAATGCTTCTACCGGTGTGGTACTCAAGCCCTCGCCGTATTGAGTACCAAGGTGATGATCATTCTACGTGATTACATTGCAGGTCTTCCGTCGAGGATAGCCAACCGCATTGCGACTAGTTGATTGGCACGGAAAAATGGCACACCCCTTATCTTCGCGAATGCTACTTCATAAGTCACCCACATGTACACTGAAGGTTTCTTGCACTCGTCCGGAAGAACACCGAGTGCGCTATTACTCGTAACATATGGAGCCTAGGAAATTCGTTTGTTCGCACACAAGTTGTGTCGCTGCAACATTTCATGCACTGTACCCGAGTGTGGCGGAAGGTATAACGTACTGCTTCATGTTAATCTTACCGCTTGAAAGTAAGCAAGTGCTTTTGAGAAGAGTACTACTGCGTGTACAGGGACGGTTAATAGCATTGGACACTTATGTTTCCATAGGTAATGGTTCTGACACAAGACTGGCGAACAGAGAAGTGGCCGAAAAACATGGTCTCGACGCTAAGGTGTGTGAAACTAGGTACTGCACTTCGAATGGCACAAAGTGAACCGCATTCCAACTAGTAAGTTTCAGGATTTATTCTGTTTACGACGACTCATCCACGCTTATTAGTCCTGTACAGTCAATGAACTTCCATTGGACGTTGTAAGCCCACCCAGCGATAGCGAGCCTGACCGGCAGATTCGCCTGCTCGGCTTGGAGTCTAGGAAAGGTATTTGCAACAAGGTTGAAGTTTTATTTTGGTAATATGCACTGGAAAATCAGTCAGGTTCTTGATGAAAGAATAAGAGCAAAGGATTGACCATTCGCAGTTCAGTCGCGTATTGATTGAGTTTCGTGAGTCTCATTTTACGATGATCAGCAAGATAAAGTTACGACTTTCAGCTACGTGTAAGTTGCGAAGTTGACGAAAACAAAAACAAAGCCGTGGGTGAAAAGGCGGAATCTGTTGCGGATGCATATGCTCTTGATCAAGGTAATAAAAGTAGTCGGTACATCGATGAACGATTCGAGACTGGGTTATCGTGGCACTGTGAAAGAAATAATCTACCTTGGATTCGCCAAGTAGGGCAGCACCTTTCGTCACTAAACAACAGAATTCTGCTCAGAAATTAGGAACAACGCTCAAAATAAAATCAGGATGTTCGCTACCATGAGCGCAAAGGGTACGTGATAGCCGTATTTCCACAAGCTGACGCCAACAGAAAACGTTGCTTCCTGCCAAACGGCAATGTTTTAAATCTGAAAAAGCCTGGGAAATTACGCGTGTTATTCAACTGTGCACCCACTATTGCTCACCTAAAATATAAGCATTCAACAGACCTTGTTTGGTAGCAGAATTGACAAAGTCAAGCAGAAGCTTTAATTTGGATCAGTGAAAATTCGTAGACCAAAAAGTGTGTTGGAACATTCATGAAGACTGTTTTCTGTTTTTAATTCCTTTTCCTGAGTTTCCATGAACGACCAACGGCATACTGTTGTTATTTCATTTTAGAACTTATTAAGGTTTATAGTACCCACACAACTGCCTGCTCGAAGGCTACTCCAAGACTGTTGTCACTAAAATCTAGGTTGTGATACTGAAGTAAAAAGACCGACCAAGAAAGGTGGTCGAAATGTTTGGACAATACTTGCTTCAAAACAACATTGCGTATGATTAGTTGTCTGTTAACAGACACCCCTTACTGGAAAAGGTAAGAAAGTGAATGGAACATGCAGTCTCATGCAGCAAAGCAGGGCTTCTCAGAGAGAGACGGATCAGCAAACTAGCATGGCTCAATGCCGAAGCTGGATTGGTCAGAACAAATCCATCATAGTATGGTTGAATTCATAGTGACGTACTTGGGCGTGTATGAGTAAGTGTCTGAGGTCTCAGAGATACCGGCGAAATGTCATGTATTACAGCTAGCATTTACAACCCAGCTGGTCACCGCAACCTACGTGAGCATATAAGAAACAGTAAGTAATAAATTGAGGGAATTGATCGGGTTGATACTTTGCGAAACCCTGCTTCACTAAGAGATAGAGAAAGAAGTCCACATTTGGTACCAGTGACTTTTACCAATTATTCCGACCTACTCGTAAGGCCTCAGCAGTGTAGTGAGCCCTTTCCGTTGAGAGACAGCCCAACAGCTCATTCTCGAAAAGCTGAGGAATGTAGAATAGTGGTTGGAATACCTCCACTGGATATACGATCACTAATCAATACACCAGACTAGCCTATCATCATTTTACTTCTCTGCACCCCGAGATGTAACTTGTGAACTTCCAAGTTAAATAAGGCTCGATGTGATCGACAACCATATGAAGTAGAAAGTGCAAGTTGTCCAGGTAGATGCTAGTCCATTAGAAGTATACTGAGCTAGACCACCAGCACTGATTGGCAATCAGCATAAGATACAAAGAATTACCTTGTTGGATCCAAATATTTCTCCTTTGCTCCAAATCCTAAGGAAAGGAGAAAAATCACATGAGAACTACAGAGGCATCAGTTGAATGGGTGCTACCGCGAGGTCTTGTTTCTAGCGTTACAGTCCACAAGTTGAGTTCGGTAAGCTACTTGACCGTTGGGCATACGGACTGGGATACCAACAAAATCAACCAAGCAAAACAAAACTGCCTATTTGCGTTTTCAATATCTGTTCCATCAGAAAGCAGCAATAATTTGATTGGGAATGCTATCACGTGGTTTTTGTGCCTTTTTCAATCCTCTTTCATGCAGTCTGTGTGGCGTAATCATGTTCGTTATCATTCCATTACCGTCCACAATTGTGATTTACGCATTCAACTACTTGCTTATCCAGTAAGTAGTACGCACACTCCTCTAGACTAGTGTTATTGTAGTTGAGTATACCACGTACTACCTATAGGCAACCTACCCTCTAGAAAACAGTTCGAACCATGGTTAAGTTCAGTTCGTTTCATTCACCCATGAGTCTCGTACTTTTGCGCTCTGGCTTTCGTTGTCACCTCACATCGTCGCCAAGTTATGGGCAGAAATAAAAGAAGCATTAAGTGAAAAGAGTCGTTAACAAAGTAAGATCAAGGTTTCTACACCCATTTCTCAAGTAATGGACTGACCACCTCAACCTGCCTCCTAGTCACCACCTGCTTCGGAGATCAGCCTACACCTAGGAAGTTTTCTGGTGGACGTGCATCCGAGACGTATTAACTTGATCAGACTCAGAACATGTACCAGTGACCTGCATCCTGTTCCCAACCGCCTAGGTCAAGATTCAGAGTTGCCGATTCTGTGTTCCCGCCAGACTTGAGCGACACTACGAGTCCTAGTCCATGCCGTTAGCTTTAGTGAGGAGGCCCTTCGGCATTTGAACTATCTGAGTTTGTTAGTTAGTTCATACCACATAGCTTTTGTACGATGGAGAGACCCTGACACCAATAGCTGCACCACACACTGGTTGGTTCAAGCCGGCATCGAGTAGTGTCTCCTATTGTTGTTTATTCAAAAGTCAACCGGAACCTGACGAAAAGCTCTTCTTGTCTTGACAAACAGAAGCCCTGTTCATTGTACGTAGATGGATTCAAAACATCACCAGGATTTTGGACAGGCGCCGACTAGGTGTCTCGCCAAATTACTGATCTGCAACGTTGGGTTCAACCTGGCTCTCTGTTCGATACCATTTTCACATTGTTTCGAAATCAAGTCCAAATTATTCGGAAGTGCCACCCGATTGGTTATTTGAGATTTCTTCCTGATTGGTCTGATGACCGGTGCATCAATCAACCATCTGTTACACATTTCGCCTAGGTTGCCACACAGTGCGCTCGTCGTATGCGGACCGCACCATAATGTGCGTCCACCATTACGCAAGTGGACTCTACCCTGTGCTAACCAGAGCTAACAGGCTCAGTAACCATCATGTAACCGAACCAGGTGATAAACGGGCGATCATTAACAAGACCAGTAGACAGAGGTAGGCCTCAGTCGATTTCACGCGTTCCGAGAGGGTGAAATGGGAAAAAGCAGGTGAAATCACACTGCGGTCAAAGGCTGACTTCAAGGATAACAGTGGAAAACGAGAACTGCAGTGCTGTTGCAATAGAGTAAATGTATCCGATTTTCATACAGTCTTCACCGCTGCCGCATGGTGATAAAAAATTACCGGGGCATACGAATGACACAAAGCAGTTTAGCTCTGTCGTTGGGTGCAGCTAGGCAGCACTTCGGATGTTAAAATGTATAGACTCGCAGGTGCAAGAATTATGAGCGCGCTTTTCTGTATTTTGTGTTACCAGCAGTATACATCCACAAAACCTTATCTACTAACCTCGTAACAGCCGTATTCTGTGATGGGTTCAGATCGGTGTGCGATCTGGGGCTTGGTTACGAAAACCACACTGCAGTCAAATTATTTAAAATAAATCCCAATATCACTGGTTTCGTTTGGTTTGAGCCTTTGATTACCAAAAGATCACCAAAACCTTCCCTGATTTCGTTGAACGAAATTTCTGTTGATCAGTATCCTTCAAATGAATTTGTATTGGTGCTGACAAGTGTGCTTTCGTGCTGTCTCATTCAATGGTTCCAGGAGGATCCCTTAGCTTGCAATGGTGTCCTGATGGAGATGCTGACAATTACGTCACAATTGTCCATTTTCCAGATATTGGAATAAGATCTAATCTCTAACAGCTGTTGTTTGCATTTAGATAAACCAAATAATAGTGGAGGTGTAAATGTCTAACGAACGTGTATATTCTCCTATCGGAATGAAAGAAACACGATTGATAATGGCTAGGCCTCGGTATGGAGTGATAAAATCTTTTTTAAGTAGACCAGGAACTACTACCGGAAAGCAGCCGAGTAAGACTGAGAGAGTACAATGAAGTATAAAGGAAAGAGAAGAGCCTGTATGGCCCCAGACTGCCTTAGAGCACTGATTTGAAAATATAGTCTGGGTATTATTTTAAGACAGTCACACACCAGTCCCTACTTAGTTAAACGAATCTCTATCCAGACGTTTGATTCTTGATCTGTAGAGTCCAGTTACCATCATTCCAATTCCTAGAGGCTCCAACGCCCCTGGTAGAGATTGACTCTTTCGCCCTATCGCCCTGAAATCTGCTGCTCTTAAATTCACTGAAAAGGCTGTTTTCACCCATCGTCAAAAGCAACTCAATGTGCCACCTGACTCCTCTTATCAGTTCATTCGAAAACCCAAAAGATCCACCCTTGGTGCCGTAGCCTGCTCGGGCCATTTCACTGCCAAATCTTCAAACAACTGTGAATGAAATGTGTCCGCTGCGTATTCCTTGATTATTATTTAGCTTTTGGTTCTGTAGCCCGATCTTGTCTTCTCTAGAGGCTTGAAGCGTTCGAGTGTCCGGCACAGCTACTTTGTTGGAAGCAGAACTATTTCTATCATCGAGTTCAGCAAACTAAGTTCGGGCAATGCTTCTCAAAACCTCTTGTTAACAATGCCAGTGTACTCCAGGGTGCAGTGCCATCCCCTTCCTAATTTAGCCATCTTTCGGTTTCTTCTCCATGCAACATATTCAAGTAAGCTGATGACGTTGTCCTTTGTTAAGCTGTTTCCAGTTACCCGGATTTTAGGAAATCCGATGAAAACCTATCTCGAATGGAATATTTCTCTTCCCATTCGGGTCTAAAAGTGAATCCATCTAAAAGCCTTGAATGTGTTTTCTGTCTCTCTCGTTCATCTTTCCCTACTAATCCTGTCACGTTGAATTCCAAATCGCTGCCCAGAATTAGATCCATCAAGCATCTGGGTGTTAGCCTAGACACCAGTTTACGGCGGGCATCTCACACCCAATACTGTGTCGGTAAACTGCGATGACTATCTGTTCGAATCAGAAGACTCAGGCAGTTTCGTACACCAACAGCAGCAGTCTCCAAATTTGTTCTACAGTGTGTTCTCCAGGTCTTATTATTATGTTCTCCCGTAATTTCTTCCGGCTTTTTGAACCAAGACTCCAAAGTCTTTCCCAACGGATTGGTAATCACTAGTCACTTTTCATCTCGCTCCTTTGACTATCTTTCGAGTGGACTAGTCAAACAACATAATGAATCTTACATGGCTCTGGCCCATACGATACTACAGAATCCAACGTATCCATTACACCCTGACTTATCTCGCTGTCGTCCACTCTCCTCAACAAGATACGAATTTCGACACCTTCTTTCCAGTATTAATCTGTACAAAACTCCTGCCCTATTTGGCGTGCGTACTGACCAACCAGGAAAAGAGTAAAAGGGAATTGCTTACTAAATTTGGTTGATCCTTTCTTTTACTTTTTCAAACTTTTATATGCCTTTCGCGCTAATGTTGTATATTTTGTTTATTTCCACCTCAGTCTTGTCAGAGCATTTTTGACTGAAATGTAAGCATGCCGCTTGCAGAAGTCTGTCACACGAAGTGCAAAATACAAAAAGCCTGAATAGTGGGCAGTCTATTATCGTCCAAAAGTAGCCGTACAGGACGGGTTACTTTAGTATTAGCGCCAACATAGAAAAGACGTAAACTGAAGTGTGAACGTGTCAAGGTGTGATCTGAATTCATAGGAGTGGACCAGAATGAACGAAAATCTTGGACTGATCCACACCATCAGGAATCAATAACAATATGACCAATCTGAGTCCACCGCATTGAACGCATAGGAGAGCTACGTGTGAGCCTGTACTGCTTTTAATGGCGGAAGTTTTTACTCACCAGAAACAATCTGTGATCAGAGCACTGCTGAATGAGACAATCGCCATTGTCAGTGCGTTTGACTGAGATAGAAAAGGGCCTCCTACGTACCTTTTGGATTCTCCCAAACATCATTCTGGGCACTGAAGTATTCGTTATTCAACATGATGTCTGTTGAACGAAAGCTTCAGAGTAGCTCAGAGAACTTCCGATGAAGTTCTTTTTTGGCCTCAGAGGAACTACAGTCAGTGGGAGCATACTAGACACGACAAATGAGCATCGATTCTTCAGTCTGCTGCTGCGGACATGTACACAGCGATCCAACCAAACTGCATACAAACGAAGACTGAGTAGAATGCAGCCTAGTAGTGTGCGCATAGATCTCGTATTCAGGGCCATCCAGAAGTCAGCCTGACCACCATCACTAAACTCCGGATCATTTGATAAACTAAGAGTGAACGGACAGAATGTGGTTGTATCTGGGGTGTAAAAAGTGATCACATAAGTGATGTCTTGTGTGGGCTTTTCGGAGACACAGCTTACACCTATTTTAAAGGTTTCTCCAGTTTTAGGGAGGGACACACCTTACTCCATCTGACAACTTGCGAAAGTTGAAGACAGCCGAGTGAAGTGAACATGTAGGCTTAAGTAGTGCTTTCGATTTATGCCTTCTTCTTAAACTACTTCTTTCTTCAGAGCAACAGCTACCCGTGGCCTTTTGAATTGATCATAAATTAAAGGCGGGTGTGAAATTCGCAATATCCGGAGGGATAAGACGTATTGAAGTAGCTCCCACCCGGAACTATACCAATCAAATTAGTAGGAATGCCAAGGCTGCGGAAGAGCACGTTAATTGTATTGTGAAACTGGATCGTATAAATGTCAAACCAAAGAAAATGATTGTTAGATTAGAAGTTGATCATTCACAGGGAGCTTCTGCCTTACCTGTCCTCCTCGATCCTGATTGGTTGAGGCTCATCCGCGGGCGCGGATACGAAACAGTAGCTAGCCGTATCACGCGTGGCAGCCGCTAAATCACCACAGACAGACAGGCTAAATTAGTAGGGCCCTTTAGAGGAAGGATGCTCGAGGTTTCTGGGCAAGTCGTACTTCACCGCTGCCCATATCGCAGAAGAGAGTTTTCTTTGAGAACCCTAACCGAAGCCTTTGACTCAAAAGTATGACCCTCAAAGTAGTAGAGTGTTAATCCAGCATGGGATCATGACAGAAACATGTGTGAAGGTACTACTTCTAGTCTATTACGTGAGACCTGATTGTTGCAAGCATCTTGTCTTGTTTTCGGTGATGCTTCGTCACTGATCCGTCAATCGGATTCAGTCCTCAGCCCCATGTACCCAATGGAGCAAGCGGAAAGGAGACGGGGTAGCATCATTCTGGCTAGGGTCTTCTGAACTTAGGAGGGCCATAACGGTCCAAAGAAATGCAATGACTTCTCCCACCGTCGAGAGAAGCCTCAAGTACTGAACTCTTACGTCCATCTAGTGGAAGATTTTAGACGGCCAAACTGTCTTTCGCTGTGCTTATTTGCTGGAATATCTTCTTCAATGTCATAGTGGTTAGAACCAGATGTTACAGTCTCGTATGGATATTGGTGACGTAATATCTGCCCACTTTTACACGTAATTGCGTGTACGGAGAACAGTCTCGGGAGCTTGCACTCATTGTTTGAATAGGACAGTATTATCCGCTTTCATCTTGTCGTTAAAGTACGACAGTGACTGGCACTGTCAGCTATTATGTTGTCTAGCCAAGTCGAGAGGTTCGTACTATGACGCTGAGATAGGTGACCGCTTGGCTGATTCCAGACGGGACTGAATTTACGTGAATACCACTGGAGTGGAACTGAATACAGCAAAAAAAATTCCGCCGCTTATTAGAGCCCCTAAGTACAAAAACTCATTATCTATAGCAATTCCCATGAAACAGTGCTAGGTTTGACCTCGCTTCTGAATAGGTAGACAAAATATAAAGAATGCTGCCTGTGAATCAGCCCAGGGAACAGTTTCTCTAGCTGCACAGAATACTCCCAGTCAACAAAAGAATCTGTCTTCAGACTAACTTTAGTAAGTTCAGTGCCACTATCCAACTGGTGCTGACGTACGAAAATGAATCTCGGTCTTTTTGAGAAAAGCTTTCTCGCAGACTGTGCAAATTTGTCCTCTGGTAATCCCGCCGAATCTCGAGATGTAGAATAACTGAATGGACTGTCCAAGGACAAAGTAAAAAGGCGGGGCTTTAATGCAGATCATCTTTTCACCTTCCTTTAGCACCGCACGTAACAACAATTCAGCCATATCCTATGATCGCTAAATAGGTAATCGCCTAAAATGAAGTTCCGTCCTCCACCCTGCCTTGGATAGCCTTACATTCTTGAGAGCTAACTTTACATTTGATTCTTTATTATCAACAAGGACCTTGGGCACAACGAATTGTAGTTGGTTCATGGTATCCCCGACTGGAAACATTGCTGGGACTCAGTCTCTGCGAAAGCCACCACCCACCCCTGCGCGTTGTCAACCACGATTTGGAATACCCAAGGAGCCGACTCATGTTCTAACAACAGTTTCGAAGTAGAACAATTGCTTGTTTCATACTTATCCTTGTTATTCCATTTTAAAACAAAAGAGAGGATGTAGACAAATGTAACGAGTTGTTTGAACAGTGCTGAACGAAAATTGCAGCCACAAAGACTGATGTAAACCAACCACAGTTAAAAGCTTCCAAGAAATCGTAACTGTTCAGCTCATGGCTAGCAGCTCAAAAATCAAGCCATCGACTGTGACGGAATTTCATGGTAAATGATTAGGGTGAAACAGTCATTTATTTATTGTACGCATAATATACAGTTTCTGTTTTAGTCTACGGACTTTTGACTTTATCCTTTACTGCGTTATGTTTGAATTATAATCTCTACAGGATATTTTTTCTTACCACAATTTCATGACTGTCCTTCAACTTGATTGTTTTAATCCCATTAGAATTGTAAGGATGTTATATGAATGCAGAATCCATTTTAGAATCACCGACGGTTTCTTTGAGAGTTCTTTCGCCGGTTAGTCAAGACTGAACTTCAGAATGAAGACACACTGTCCCAAGCTTTGATTTCTGGCATAAGTACGCTTACCTGAGTAGCGGCGACAAACGTGAAACCGGTCACGTGCTTCCGGTGAAATTGCATCCGACCGTCCAGATACAATACACTGCTTCAGCTTGATTGACCAAAGCTATTTTTTCATGTAACCTTTCCTCAGTCTACTTGTAAGTTATGGATTCCAATGGTGCATTGTTTTGCTTTCATCTTGGAACAACACATATCAGAACGATCAACTGACGGAAACACAGCATTTTATGTGGAGACATTTCTGTGCAGGAAGGAGTCACGTAGAACGGTCACAGGTATAGATGGTTGGGCTATTTGGGGCAGTTACTTTGACAGCATACACTGGAACAGCTGGTGATCGTTTTTGCCCCAATCCCTTTTTCATTTTCGTTAGACTCTAAGCTTCTTCCGCTGAAACCATGGAGATAGATGAAGGGGCAATTCGAACATCTTCCGGTTTCTGTTTACCTTTTCTCGGTAAAAGTCATATAGTTTGCGGAAAATCAATTCCAGACCCGGAACATCTTGAATATTTCATACTCGGAATCAAACAATTCATGAGTAATCAAGTAATTTGACCTCACGTTAAGTATTTTCCCTATGTATGCATAATTTCCTATACGAACTATCAAATGTAGAAAGAGAAGTATCATTTAGGTGACGCCCTCTTTGAATCAGGAATTTATTTTTAAATGTTACAACCGGACGCTAGTGGCTATTCGCTTGGTATGTTCGATAACAAAGGACATTATTACCCCGTACAGGCGTGTGCGCGCATGAGTGTTTGTGTGAAACTTCCTAATATGAATAAACAACGATGAACTATCCGAACAGCTGCGCGATTGTGTTTGTTGCCGATGATCAAAAGTTTGGGCTTTCAGAATCGCTCAAAACAGTCTTGCTTATCTCAGTGTCTCACATACTATCCCTCAGATAACTTGCAGCTACGATGACGTACAAAATGGTCGAACGGGAGGACGCTTATCTCAGCTGGAGTCAAAGCATACACCCAAATGGTTGTCAAAATTGGTCATGCAACTGGTTGAGACACACAGGATGACGTCAAATCATTAGCTTTTTTAATTTTATGACAATTAGTGGCCTCCGGTCACAAATTTAAGTAATACTGTACAATTCAATACCGAAGCTTTTGGGATTCAGTGAAGCGGTGCCTATCGAAATGCATCAGAAGGCCTTCGGCTTATCTTGGCATCAGCTCAACAGATCTTCTCCTCCCCATCGTTCACACTGTAAAAACTTGCCATTCGACCTATCTATTGTTATACATGATCCCACACTTTACTATATATATATATATATATATATATATATATATATATATATATATATATATATATATATATATATATACGGATATGTTTACGGTTTGCTATTGAAAAGAGTGAAATAAATGCTTACATCTCACGATTTATGTCGTCCTTCTGTTCTGATGAACTGGATGAGGGTATCTTGTATCCGGAAATGATGCGGATCGACCAGTTTCACCCGCCTTTGACAAAGAACAATTGTGTAGGCCGGTTCTGGAGCATCCGTCTCACTTAGATCACCCACCCCCACACTGAGAAAACAACCATGATAGCGGTGGGTTGCTGAGTGGGAGGTGCACGAGTTGATGACGTAAAAAACCAGACCCGGATGAGAGCTTCACCGCGTGATGTTGACGTAACTCAAGCTTTCGAATACCAGCCCGGATAGATGAACGGACAGCAGATCGGACTCCCGGAAAGCGAGATAAAACAGCTATGCAGCGCTTCTAGTTTATTTCAATGGTGAATTGGGCATCGAAGCGAAATAATGGATTTCTTTGGAAAAGGCCTCTTGGACTGAGGTAGTCTACAGAAACAGAACATGAACTAGGATGAAGTAAAGGACAGACGTAAAAGCTCAGAGGGGTTATTTGGATGCTTAAATGACTGAAGGATTCATACAACGCAACGTGAGAAAGTGCAAAAACACTAGTGCTCAACGAGACCTACAAAATCTTTCAAAACAGTGGATGTGACAGAGTGGGATTCATGTGAAATTTCCGGACGGCTTGTTCACAGTACACATACGTCGAATGTTAAACCACCAGAGACTATTGTGTAACATGTAAAGGAGTTTCCACACTTCGGAAATACTTCCCCGTGCCTGGGACGTAACGCGTGATGATGTGAGGAACTCCAAGAGGTGACAGTAATGTGAGGTAGTTCATTATTGCTCCCAGTGAATTTGTTTTCCAGCCAAACGAGCGATCATCCCCTGAAGGGGTGACGGCTGAGAATTTGCCGGTTTTGACTAAAGCTTAATGAGAAAACGTGTTGCCGTGACAACAAATCTCACATTATTAATGAGAAAAACAACATGGTGCCAGTCACAAGAAGTGTAAGAAATACGATTACCACGTCTACAAATGTTCGTTTGACCCACACAACATCATCCCAAGCCACTTTAATAAAGTAGCTGAAATTTCCCCGTTCTCACTACACATTTATTCAAACTATACGAAAAAAATATGCATACTTGACGAGCATTCAAAATAAACCAAAATGTTTCCACCCCTGAGATTATCACTGACCGTGAGTTCGTTGTTCATTTACTATACAACATTAGTATTCCTCAATTTACACTCGCTTCCACTTCTAATTCTTTCTGTTAGACAAAAAAGGTGGCACACAATCTAGAAAAAGAAATGTCTCCAGTAGGATGAACACTTATTTCTCAATGAGAGAAACCATGGATGGTGAATCTCACTTTCATTCGTTTAACAATAGGTCAGATTTAACACTTAACTAATTTCGAACTTTTGAATTTCAGGATAATCAATCAATCAATCAATGCGATCAAGGTCGTATAAATCCAATCACCAACGGATCGCAGCAGATCTATCGTAACTGAAATCAAGTTCTATAGAATTATATATTTCACCACAGTGTTTTAATATTCTACGAGAAGTTTGCGCGAGAGGGAATTCAATTTCGAAGAGAACATTTCGTTCAGCTAAATTCCACAACACCTGCAGTGGACTGAATGCTATTGAATCCACTCTGGTTTTTTTTTGTTTTTCTGCTACTTCTCTTCATCCAAACTACTTAGAGGGACCACATTTGACAACCTAGTGTGTGATGCTACTGCTATGCCAAATGTGTTCTTGGATTTCGTGCGAGAAACAGATAATTTGAATAATCCCTGAAAAAGTTCCTCGGATGGTGTGAAATACTATTAAACCCATCATCTAGAAAGACGGCCAAAACGTCGAACAGGCTTAAAAACGCAACGACCCCGGCAGTTAATACACAGGAGTGCTCAGGAATGTGTTAGTGGACTTTGTTTACATCAAGCCTCGTCTATGAACAAAGTTGACTCACAGTAGAAGAAGTGATCTCTCACTCATTACGATAGAGGGATGGAGTAAGTTCCAAACTCTCTGATCTGGATAAAAGAAAACTAATCACCTATGAATACTCAAAGATAGGCATGCATTAGATTTCTAAGAACTTTTTCAGGTCTGTAGTAGTTATTTGTGACATTTCGACGGATTTCTTCCAATAATTCACTAGGGAAAGACGTGGAATTCGAAGAAGAACCTCCGAACAGGCTACAAGAAAACTGCATTGCAGGTGCATCGAAGCAATCGATGATAGCATCAAAGCTACAGAAGTCCTTGTACCTGAAATTAATTGTCCCGTGTCTTTAACAACCCACGCGATCTCAATCACACCTGTACGCTGAAAGGCGAAATCACTGAATTAGATGACTGAATTCCATTCTGAAGATGAAGATGAATGTGTCAGAAATCACATCACTTATAATGCTTCGTGGAATAATGCGATTTGTTTTTGATGAGACGAAGTTTCATTTCGACGGTCTTGATTGGATCATGTAACGCTGGCACGATGTCAGGAAAAGCAAGCTGAACCGCAGTTGTCGAGCCTCCGATGGTGGCTGTTTGATGGTCTGGGTTTTGGATTTTGAAGGTGGAAAATCCCAGCTAGTAGTCTTGGAATGGAAGCAGACCACTGGCTCACAAATCAGAACAATGAATAGATTGTTACCCCCAATAATTCGGGAAATTTGACTGAGGATCATAGGATATTATTTGTCAAAGCCTCTATACATAGAGTCAATTTCACCAAAATGAGGTCATCGTACTGGAATATCAGGACCAAGGACTGTCCCAGTCACAGTCCACAATTAACCCCAACCAATAATGTTCGACTTCTGCTAGCAAGACATATCTATATGGATGAAAGGGTCTTCGGCTCGTTGATCGAATTGACGTCCACCATCCTTGATGAATGGGATAGCACAAAATTTACTACCCTCCGGAATATTACCGGAAGCATGCATGAAGACTGTATTTCAGTCACCATCAATAAACATCACAGTGTTTCGCCCAAGCTGGTTGTTTCGTCCAGTTGTCTAGGGCTGGGTTTAATAGTATTTCACACCATCCGAGGAACTTTTTCAGGGATTATTCAAATTATCTGTTTCTCGCATAAAATCCAAGAACACATTTGGCATAGCAGTAGCTTCACACACTAGGTTGTCAAATGTGGTCCCTCTAAGTAGTTTGGATGAAGAGAAATCGCAGAAAAACAAAGAAAACCAGAGTGAATTTAATGGAATTTCGTTCACTATATTAGAGATACTGAACACAGGTAATAAAAACTGTACGATACATAAAGCTACTAGATGACTTCCACGGTAAATGTGGCTATGAATACCCTACCTTGATTTGGCTCACACGAGTTTTCTGTTGTATGTGCTGGAGTCTCGAACAAGGTAATCGCAGAGATTATTTCATCATCTACAATGCCGAAGTTCGGAATCATCTGGAAGAGGGTGAATAATAACTTGCTCCTCTACGCTTCATCTTGGTAGCTTGTGATAGTGATTCTAATTTGCAGGGCTGATTCAACTCCATGATTATTTTGACGAACTCCTCTTACATGTTGTTTTTTCCACATTCTTCCTAGTCGATGGTTAGACCCAAGGGAGGACGAAACCTTAATCATCCAATATACTCTATGTTAGTCCATCTTATCGCAAAATGTCACAGTCGATTTTCCGTTCACGTGGTTTAACCGGAGAGCATGAAGCTGACAAACATGGCTAAGATGATATCAGTACTGTTGGAGAGTTCAAGCAGGTCACTAGTGAAAGCGGAGTCCTGTAAAAGTCACCTATACCGGTAACAAGCAATCGTTGAAGTTTGAGAGTGAACGGCTTACGACTGTCCATAAATGGACCCCACTTATTCAGGTGACTGCCTAGGGTACACTGACGAGTCACAGGTAAGAAATCCGTTGATCCAAACATTGTTGACACGGCGGCATCTCGTTTCATAATTCCTTGAACTGACAATAACTGAATGACGGATCAAATGAATGACCTGTTCTGGTGTGTGTATGTACATATGTGTGTCTGTATGCGTGTGCGTGTGTGTGTGTGTGTGTGTGTGTGTGTGTGTGTGTGTACAACTACATACACATGTACGACTGAGTCTACCGACACAGTCAATAAATAACAAAAATGTCTGCCATTCGTCATCGATAAGACTCGTTCACTTGTCACATACAGTTGGTCAGATTATTTCAGGTCATAATGTACCGTATTATTTGGAATAGTATCACTTGACATATCGACCAAAATGGGTCCCCGATAACCTCGATGTACACCGGGCATACCACCTTCATCTCAGCTGACTCTCGCGTAAATTTGATGGCTTTCGTTTGGTCTCGGATAAAGGTGTAAGAGATAAACATTAACTTCGTGTTGAAGGTTGTCAACTGAACCGAGTGACCTCAGCGTATTTGTAGTCTACCGATGCGGTTGGTCTTTTCTATTTGGACAGGTCACACGTGGCGTGTCACACAACTGCTACTCAGGACCATCATAGTCGTAGCTTAACAGGCTCAGTTTTGGGTTTTTAAGGACCTCAGGTAATCTATATGCAATCTAACTACCGGCTGTTCATGCTTCAGTCAAGTGGCTATCCTGAGCGAGATAGAGACCGAATCTAACACGATTTTTTCGACCAGGTTACAGAGATTTAGTCAAGAGGAATAGGAGAATTTCTGTGAAAATTAGCGGTGCTAAATTAGAGCAGCATTGAGTCAAACACTGCATGACTCTGCGACCTGTGAAGGCACGCGGATATCGGTTTCAAGTTGTTATATGTTTGTTTGGCTGCCTCTCAACTGGAATGCGGATCACTTGTCTTAGACTGCGCTGATCCGAACATCGGAATTAGGGAGGCCATGTACCATCCGTAATCTCCTATCCACAATGGAAAAATGATCTTCATAATTAGCTGCAGGGCGATGAGGGGGTGTTCTGTTCGAATTTGAATGGGCGGAGCCTGATGTAAGCATTATGGTACTGCGTCTGGATGACAAGTCAAAATTCCCCCCGAAGCACGTGACCGGTTTCGAGGGTTTTGCTGCTCGTAAGATATGGGTACCCGATGATCTTTCACCCGGTAATCCACATCAAGCTCACCACGCTCATTTCATCTGAGTCTCAAGGAGTGGGAATGGACGAAGAGTCCACTTTTAGAATCACAAGGTGATTCTTCCAAAGGTTCAATAACGCACTGCTTACATCAAACACCGAGACTTGGGACCACGAGTCCCCTTTGTGAAAGTTAGCTTTGTCCGCTGACGAAATAACTTTGGAAGAACCAGAGTGTGATTCTAAAAATAAACTCTTTGCCCATGGACGCACCACACGATTCAAACGAGATTAAGCTGGTGAACCTACTGTGGACAGAGCTCCTCATTGAATGATACTATTAGCCAATGAAATTTCTCATGGCTTCCGGCAGATACAACTGAGCTGGAATGTAGTTCATGGAAAATGGAATTTCCGTAACAAGTTGTTTTATTGTTTCATTTACTTCCCTTCTTATTTCGTGATAGAAGTACAACAATTCAGGAAGGGGGTCATGGCCAGCGGGGAAATGACCTTGATTGGGGCCAAGAGGCGCCCCCCAATAGGACGGTCATATACCCACAATGATGAACATTCGACGAGCGCAGGTCAAATCTTTAAATAAATGAAAGGTTTTCGTCAAAAATGTAGACAAACATCATGTGGAATAATAACTAGAACAGTATAATTGTGTAACATAAACCAGTACCTCCGAAAGTTTTATCAGTTTCACCGTTAACAAATTTAGTTAGGAAGCTGATTATATCAGGCGTATGTTATATTCATACCGTGACAATCGTTGATGCATATGGTAGCCCCGATGAGTCCATCTCCGCATTCCAGAACTTTCGCTGGGAGCACATTACATCACAAGAAAAAAGTTCATACGAATTTTCGAAGGCATCAGTTTCTCCAAATTTTAGAAAATCTTGTTAGTGAGTTAGTCATGACTCAAAGACAGACCATAAATATATGTGTGAATGTAAAAAAAAGCTCACGCTATCAAAAAATAACTAAATCCAGCTAATTTGCAACTATTTCAGAACTAAGAGCAAGGTAAAGAAAATTATTCCAAAATCACAGACACAAATACTGTATTGGTTTTCCTGTTAGATCCTCAGTTGCTTCAGTGCATCAGTGCAGCTTTTTGATTAGTTGATGAGTGTCCTGTTTTCCAGGTGGAACGCGAATTATAACCGAGCAAGTGTGGTATTGAGCAATAGGTCCTCGCTGTGTATACTGACAGTATGTGGGTTTTCCTGTTGTACTAAGCTCTGGTAAACATTTTGCATGATGTGAATTTCGCATAAAATATGGGCTCAAGGTCATTGGATCGCGCCACAGGTTTCAGTAGATTACAAGCCAACCAACAGATGAACACTGGAATCATTCGCTGAATTGCTGAGGTAAAATACACTGGACAAAGGAATTCCTCAGTGTATACTGCTGAGTATGGGTAGACGTCTGAGTGGCTGAAAGGCAACATCTGAAACCTGTGGAATTTTTGTAACTTTCAAGCATTTGTTCCCAGAAAATGGCATGAGATGTCTTTATGACTGATTGACTGTAAAGAGTAGCCCGTCAGTCTTCTAGGGAAAAATACAGTAATGTGTATCGATCACGTCCGAGGACTGGAGGGTGAGAAGCGTCGTACGAAGTGAGGAAAAACACTACTGTCCAGGAATGAATCCCGCTTTGATTGCTTGAAAACGTGTCCAGAATGCAGTCATTTTCTGCATAAACACCCGTGAACTCCAAGTGTCTTTTCAATAAATTAAACCATTTCTTGTCTATTGCAAGATGTGTCAAAATGGGAGATTGACTTTCAGAACTATAACCACTGAAGTTCAAAAACTTGAATTTTAGTGCCTCTCTCGCTCATGTTATTACCACTGAACCGTTTGTTCATGTGGAATGAACATTGCCTCCTTTCTCGAGCCATCTGATAGCATATTATTATACTGAAAACTGTTTTGTCAGTAGAAAAATATGACCATCAAACAGCGGAGAATCATGAACAGAATAATTAACTGATTCACTAAAACTCACAGGAGACAACACAAAACGTGACGAGAAATAAGCGTTTTGCAGCTAGAATGAAATCATTTGGAATATTTTCCAGATGAAGAGTTTCAGATCAAGGCATCATTCAGGTAGACCGAATCAACTCAGCAACGGTGGGGGGCAAAACAAGGAAGGCCAGATCAACAGACTCCTAACCAAGAAGAACTGGGGTATCCAAAATCAATTTTCGTAGAGTGCGGCCGCGGAAACGGACTATTAGAACGGTAGCTCTCGTCTTGTTAATGTATATTCTCCCACTCGCTACATTTGAGTTACACCCAGAAATATTTAGTACTTTCGCATGGAGTACACACCCTCCATCATAATTGTGCTGAATAACGGTAACTTCTGATTTTGTTTCCCATTTTCTACTCAGATCACGTGAATTTCCTTCACTGATCATGAATCTTGTTTTGAGACTCTTCCAGAATATCCTTGACACGTGATCGCTGATCTGGTTGGTTTATTTAGGTTATGAGTTTCGTCTCCCAAATTCAGTGGGGAATGGCACAGTGATTCATCGTGCATTACCAACGCCTCGGTCACCGTTGAATATCCCGGGAAGCGTTGTATCGTTTTCCGATCCGGCTCATTAGGAATAGAGAACAGCTGGGATTCGAACCCGAGGTTCCGTAATGGGATTACCAATTTGCAATCATCAGGCTATTCGGATCAGTTGTGAGGATTTTACTTTGTGTCTATGCCGCACAATACAGCCCCGCCCTCCATTTACGGCTGGATTGGGAGGCTCCCATTAGGTCATTCACACGACGACCGACTTTAACTTTTCGTTATTAGTCGTCATGACAACCAGTAGCAAAAAATATCACGCAATAAGTGCAATTCCTATAGAAGTGTCGAAATTTTGAACTTACTAAAGCCATCACTTGTTGAACCGTTTGGAAATATCAACAGGCACTAGACCTAAAGACTGAAGAAAAGAAACCGTAAAAAGCAATTTGAACTGTATTTATCCACCATTATCACATTGCACCATTCTCATTTCGTACTTTAAATAGTAGCTAATAATCTTCCAGTGTGTCCTATTCTCTTTATGGTCTTTCACAGTTTTATGGCGCACAGTTCAATACTTAATTACTCAATAGCTAGTTACATCTGGGTTTATTACTTATCGTGTTTTCCCCACAGCTAATGCGGCGAATGTAGCTTACCATCGTCTTTCAACGCCTATTATATTTACGAATGGGCTTTCAGGCTACAACTTCGAAATGCTCACTGCCTCACAGGTCTTAAAACACATAACCAAAGACCAAATGTTTCCATAGTCGAGGGAACCAACATTTTCTTAGATACAACATGGCTTATTACAGGCAATGAAACCGTCATTCTAGATAAGCTTCTGGTTTGACCTCACGGGAGGTTTTTCTTGCATGAACCGTAATCCTATGAATCTAACCTACGTGTTGTTGATAATAAATTACGAGAATCTTTGAACACAGCCTGTTGTAAGTGAGATAAAGCTTGCCGGAAGTTTCAATACTCATCACATAGAGCATACTCTTTAGGAAAGTAAAGCTGTCGGAAACGCGATTTTTATTCCCTCGCAAATACAAAACACATCATTGGACATTACACTTTTCTCGTTTAACACGCTACACTGGGCATCGAATTTTCGAAACATTCCGGATCTTGTTTATTTCGGACGCATGCTGGATTTATGTTGGTCACAGACGTATCAAAGGAGCGTAAAATATTTTCATTCTCAGTGGCATGAAAACATCGCTAATATTTGCGCACCACATCAGGTTATGACTGTTTGTTTTTCTTGAATCCTATGAGGAATAGTGCATCTGTTTACGAAAACAATCTGAGAAAAACCTGCCGCGGTAAGAACAACGGATAATGCTTTTGAGCCGTTATTTTTTCTCTTTCCGAGAATGGAGAACTGCACTGATTCGGAAGACAACTGCCTTCTTCGACCAGAAAACCCTACAAAAACATGACACTCCACGTTCATGTGAGTTTTTGTAATGGCCAAGAAGTTATGACGACCAACAAAAAGTTGATAACATGAATTTCCTCTAACGACTACGTTTTTACTTCTTGAGGTTATCACACTCGTATGAACAACAGCAAATGTCCAGCGAATGGAACAGTCATCTGAAAGGATTCCTGAATCCTATGAATTTCTCATTTTCCAGATTTTCCAATTCTAGGCATCTAAGATTTTTAATCCGTTCCCGTGGTATCCAAGTTCATAATCATCCAAATTCTGACACAAGTTACCTTGAAATTAGCGTGGGTCGAAGAGCCACAAAAAACCTCCTATTTTCCTCTCTCAGTTAATATACCACATAGTAGACTCTAGAAAGAAAAGTTATTTTTGAGGAAAGCTTATTTGTACTGCGGTTTCGACAATATATATATATATATATATATATATATATATATATATATATATATATATACAACATTGGCTTAAAATTATTGTACCTTTTCGCAGCGCGTCAAAACTAAACTACGAAAATACTTCACAGAAGAAACAACAAGCTAGAGACCATACTTCGCAGTTCTCTCGATTCGTATGATAAAGAGATCTTTCAAGAGTAAATGAGAAAACAAGGAATGAAGGAGTGCATTTGACAAGGAAACTGATGCACAGGTGCGCAAATGGAATTTCGCTAGACGAAAAGTGCTCTTCGAAACTAATTCCTCTTGCGCAAACTTCTCGTAGAATATTAAAACACTGTGGTGAAATATATAATTCTATAGAACTTGATTTCAGTTACGATAGACCTGCTGCGATTCGTTGGTGATTGGATTTATACGACCTTGATCGCATTGATTGATTGATTGATTGATTATCCTGAAATTCAAAAGTCCGAAATTAGTTAAGTGTTAAATCTGGCCTATTGTTAAACGAGTGAAAGTGAGATTCACCATCCATGTTTCTCTCATTGAGAAATAAGTGTTCATCCCACTGGAGACGTTTCTTTTTCTAGATTGTGTGCCACCTTTTTTGTTTAACAGAAAGAATTAGAAGTGGAAGCGAGTGTAAATTGAGGAATGCTGATGTTGTATAGTAAATGAACAATGAACTCACGGTCAGTGATAATCTCAGGGGTGGAAACATTTTGGTTTATTTTGAATGCTCGTCAAGTATGCATATTTTTTTCGTATAGTTTGAATAAATGTGTAGTGAGAACGGGGAAATTTCAGCTACTTTATTAAAGTGGCTTGGGATGATGTTGTGTAGGCTCAACGAGCATTTGTAGACGTGGTAATCGTATTTCTTACACTTCTTGTGACTGGCACCATGTTGTTTTTCTCATTAATAATGTGAGATTTGTTGTCACGGCAACACGTTTTCTCATTAGGCTTTTGCCAAAACCGGCAATTCTATAGCCGCCAAGCACGATTGTGGATGGCACCTGGTAAACTACGGGTTTGGGCTAAAGCTGGTGGGAAAAGGTTAGTATTTTCTGTGTGTACATATCCAACCTAGATAACGATGTTAACTGCAGTGGGAAAGGCATAACAACCGAATTTCCAAAGTCATTCAATCTGGGAACAGATGTTGTTTAAAAATTTCCTTTCAATTTTCCGAATAGGGGTAGAAGAAAGTTAATTGTTTTAGCCTTCAGTCTGTTGAAATCCAGTGTTATACGAACAAAAAAGGTGACCACACTTTATAACCACCAAGCTACCCGAGTCATATCATAATTCGTTTTGCCTATCAACAAATTTGATCAATTTATGGTGTGAACTTATTTGTCCACGAATTAGTCCGTTGTGAACATTTTTCAAGTAAACTCATTTATTGAACTTTTATTCGCAAAGCCCACCACGCCGGCTGACATGTTCTGCAAACGTTTACGATCAGTTTTGTTCACGGGAGGTTAATAAACGTAAAATTCACCGTGCTCAAAAGATGAAAGTTTCATGTGTGTGAGAACGGAAATTATCCTAGGAAATCCATTTTAATTTTAATGGTGCCGCGAGTCATGTTTCACACGAACCTGAGCATCTTATAGACGTGGACATCTATCATAGCCGTTTACGGCACCAAAGCCACTGGAATATTCGACCGTTTCATCCTCACAGTTTCCTGATATAAGCCTAGATCTTTATAAGATTGAGGAATTATTCGTTGTGTATAAGGAAGAATTTATCGCAAGTTTCCCATACGACACAGAAAATTCTGCGGTGGTGCAACTTTGCATCTTAGAAACTGATTATTTCGCTAAATCCGGATACCTAGGGAATTTCGACACTATTTTTAGGTGAGTTGTCTTACATATCTCATATTCAAATCACATATTCGGTGTTATTTTTTTCTGACTGCACTATCAGTTAGATTATTAGTTAGTAATATATGAAACATTATATGGTGCGTTTCCAGTTTCTTTTTTCTGCATTTACTTTGGATCCGTATTCAGTTAGGTTGGTTACTAGGTATGGTCAAAGTATATTCAATGAATATCCCAGACGAATTTGGAACTAGTGTGCCGTACTATAACTAAGGTAAAACGTTCAAACATCCACTGACATCGATCACTGGGTCAGATAATGGCCCGGATTGAACGTTCCAGTGACTGCTGTAAAAGGTGAAAGTCAGACTTCCTTGCTAGATTCGGAGGATACGTAGATCGGATCAGACCTTCAACACAGTAAACTAGAAGATCAACTAAGATAGAATCTGTAAGTAGGTTCACTCAGAGGGCTAGCAGGAATCATAACTGAGAACGTACCTAACAACGGCTACACTCTACGTGCACGCCAAACGAAATAACTACTTGGGAAATCACTGTATGTTTTTCCACAAAGGATTAGTGCCGCTTTTGAAAGTTACATCTGGAACGGACCATTGTTTAAGCTAATTAAACAACGGTACAGCACAAATGTTAGATCTGTGTGTTCTAGATTGTCCGGACCATCTCGGCTATTAGTTTGGAACAAAGAGTATTTATATTGGTAGTAAGTATTGTGTATACGTGTGGACAAAATTTCCCCGGAAGAACAAGACCGGTTTCCCAGTTGTTATATATATATATATATATATATATATATATATATATATATATATATATATATATATATATATATATATATATATAAATACAGCCGAGTGACAGTAGGCAGAATCGCGCAAAATACTCATTGGTTTATGTGTTTCTGAAGACCCGTTCTTCTGACCAGCCGGCAAGTGTTAGTTTGGTAACAACATTTGAGTAGATAATTTCTGATTAGATGATTCACTGGCAGCTCATTGGTAGATTTCTCGATGGAATTGCTGCCACGCACGATGCTTGTGCCTCGCTTGGCTCACTGGGATGAAGTTAGTTTGCTGTCCAATGAGGGCTGCATGTTGCCCCCATATAAACACATTGTTACATCCTGCCTTCCTTGATAAGAGCAACTGTTTCTATTTTGCCTGGGTGCTTATATCGCTCTTCTGCTCTATGAAGCACTAGCTTTTCGCATGTACATAATCTCTCTATTCCTGACTCCAAAGGCCTCATCCGCTTCAGCCTCGCTCGATCTGCTTCCCAGGTATCCCAGATATCATGGACCTATACGTCTTCACTGTCTTTCACTTACGGCATATCTGTTGAGATAGCGTCGTGACAACGCATCTAATGACGCTGTTATTGCTATTGTAGACGTCGTTGTAAGTCATCCGGAAGCTGCATCATCGGTTTGAAAATCGTTGCCCACTGTTGGTATCAGTGTTCAAGTTCACCTTCAGAACTGTCTACCGGGCTGTAATTTGTATTTGCGGTTGGAATTTTTCGTTTTACTTTCAAATAAAGGTTATCACCGGATTCTTTTTCTAAGTTTATTATAATCTACGCCATCTTCACTATTGAATCGGCTTCACCACCAGATTGACTGCAGTGCAGCCGACTCGTACGATGTTCGAATTTTAATTTCTGACAAAATTGTCACAATGTGCACTCAATAACTGAGGTCCATTGTTAGAAAACAGTATCTCACGAATGCAGTGTTGGGATAATTGAGCGCACAACCGACTAGTCACTTTTTTTACTACCGTGTTAGGGTTAAAGGGTCAATTTTGAAAAAGTAGCTGTTGTGATCGACCATAACAAGCTAGTGTTTCTTTTGAAGTTTGAAGACATTCTTGGCCACAGTTTGCCAGGCCACAGCAAGTATTTCCCGTAGTAACTCCGTTTCCATTATTTGTCCGCTTCTATGAGTGCGACATAGCTCACATTGAGATATATAGTCATTTTTTTGCTAGCCTCTTCCGACCAGTACAAATCCTTTGCTCTGCGAATATAACGATTGACACCGAGGTAAGACAAACGGAGACTCTTGATCAATCCAGTTCCAAGTGTTTCCGGTATAAATATTCTGTATCCATTTCATAATCACTGCTTGTCAACAGATAGTTCTCAGTCTTTGGAAGATAATTCTAGCTGCGTTGGCAAACTTTTTTCTAGGCCATTCAAAATGGCGCCAATCAGTATTTGAACAATGACTTCGCTGTCAATCGTGTTTGTATTTTGATAAGATCCTCTTTGTCTACTGAATTCCAATCAATCACCGAGATGGTTTCAAACTTAAGTATCATACTTTCGTTCTCTACTGCCCACGCGCGGGACAAAATATCTGCAATAACCATCTGGCTAAGCCGAAGATAAACTAATTTGTAATTGTATCGTTTCATTTTAACCAACGTCCATGGCATACCGCTAAACGATTTGGTAGAAATGGTTATAAGTGGCTTACTGTCAGCTTGGACGACCGTTTTCCTGCCGTACGTATAGGTGTTAAGGTGCTTCAAAAAGAAAGCCATCGAAAGCATTTCTTCTTTCATCTGGGCGTAGTTCCTCCATGCTGTAAAAAGGCTGTGGCCACGATAATCGATTGACCTCCGTTTTCAAGAAGCACCGCCCCAAGACCGTGTTGGCTGCTTCACATCGAGCTATCAAAGGGAGATCCGGTCGATAATAGGCTAAGACCGGTACTGCCCTAATATTCTTCCTAACGTTGCCCAAACCACTTTGTTGTTTTGTACCCCAATGCCACTGTATTCGTTTATGCATGAGCTCTGGAATGAACTGCTTTAAATCTACAAGAAGTGGCAAAAGTCTGCTTAGGCTGTTGACCGTGTCACTGAGGCACGCTACTTCTTCTAGGTTTTTGGGAAAGGGCATATTTGCTATCACTCTAAACTTTTTCGGATGAGCCATTAGTATATTGACTGTCAAAAGGCATCCACTTCAAAAGTGATTGGTAATGACCGGGGTTCCAATTTCTCTGTTCTTAGTTGGCTGTCTTAATGAATGCAGCTTTTTAGGAAATCCTTCACGCGCAAAAGATGCTTCAGTGGTGTTTTCCACTAGGTCGGCACGTTATATATGCAACGTAAATTACCCATTTTAGATTGTCCATAGCTTGAGTGAAGAGTTTCTAAAATATTTTGCTAAATATTTTTAGTCCAAAAGGCAACCAAAGTCAATGAAAACGGTCGAATTGGATGCCAAATTCGTTAGCATACTTGATTCATCATCCAATTCAAGCGGTCAGAAAGCCGAAGATAAATAGACCCTTGTAAAGAAAGGTGCTTCTCTCAAATCCACGAGAATGTTATCCAATATAGGAAGTGTATTCCTCTTTTCTGGAAGCCGCTTTTGGGTCTTGAGTATCCACACAGGCTAATTGTTCCTGATTTGCATACTGTGACCACAGTCTGGGTAACCCATTGGATTGGCGCATCGACCACTGCAATTAATTTGAGGTGAATCAATTGATCCAGCTCACAACTCAATATTTCACTGACCGCGACGGGAACAGCAAGGTCCGGCCACATGACGGGCGCAATGCCATCATTCACTGGTAAATGTACCTTTCCACAGAACTTTCCCATCCGGGAATCGAAAACCGTTGCATGCCGAGGAAAAGTCTTTTTTCCAAAATACTGGCAAGAGTTGCATCACTTATTCCGATAAAATCTAGCTCTTGAATTGCATCCAGTTCTAATATTGTCTGCAAATTCTTCTCCCTCACAACGAACTTGATTTTTTTGTTTGACGTTCTACATGAGGATTTTTGGTTTCCAATTCAACTTCACTCAGGATTTCTTCTGGGTTCTGTTTCAAATCCATAAACTGGCTTTACAACTCCTGTTTTCCAAGCGATCAACCTACAACACGCGAATGTTATTCACCGAAGAATCCCAATCCAGTGGGACATGACAGATTTTCCCGTTCACTACCACATTCCCGAATAGTCTTTTGTTCGTGGTGCCACATTTGAGACCGCTGGCAGTCAGCTTTGACTTCGCTGAAAGGTTGCTGTTGCGTCAAACGAATGATACATATGGGTGAAATGATTCTGCAACCCCCCCCCCCCCCCCCAAACAGAGCACTTCTCGCTCTAAGCCCGAAAGTCCGCTTTCCGATAGCTGGTGCTGGATATTTTGCCGGAATTTCTTTGCCTAGTACAACTGGATCATTGAGTGCAAAAGCCATTTCGGGATGTGCACCGTCATTCTTTGGGTAAACTATCGTTCTGACCTGCCTATACACGTGTCAACGCAACTGCAAGTGAATTGGCAGAAAACATGTGAGACAATTAGAGCAATATGACTATCAGAGTGATCGTTGAGTCCTAACCATCTGATAGTGTGCACCGTGGGTAATTGGGCCGCCCTAAATTTTGCTTCTCATAGAGGAGCCTACGGGGTCACCTTTAAAAAGAATAAATAAAATAATTTGCTTTCTTTCAGCCATCAAAATGTCTGCGTTTGGAACCATGGTTTACTGCGGTGCTTAAATAACTTTGCGGGATAACAAATGGCCAAAGGGTTTGCTTGACAGAATCATTGTGACCTTGATCAGGAGTACAAATTTTTCGAACCCTGGGACAAAATGTTCTGGAAAAACCGCTTTTGTAAACAATCCGGATGAAACCAGAGAGTCGCAAATGACACCTGTCACATATTGAACTTGTGTGAATGATTCCGCAGTACTGTCCCGTCCGAACGTCGTGTAATTAGGATTTCTGAGAAGGGTGAACTCCAGTTGGATTGTTTTTTTTATACCACCCAGATTAATTCGAATGGACAGAAATGAAGTTACTAAAGAACTAGATAAAATCCTTTTCACTTGAAATCAGTCAGCATACTGTTTACAAAAAAGCAAACTGGGCAACTTGATTTGTCACTGGGTTACTATCATTCCCCGGCAAATGTCAGCTGGTGTGGAACACATGGACATTCCATTTTCACACCTCTACGCTGTCTCTACGTCCCACCAAAACGGATATTTTGTGTGCGTAAGAGTATAAGGTCCGTTAAGTATTCAATAGGGGTAGTCGGTTCAATGCAGCTAGATAAAGTGACATGAAAAGATGGTCAACATCTTCTAGAAAAGGAGTTATGGAAAAAAGCGACTCAACATTCATTGATACATTCTATGAGTCTTTTCTGAGAAACTGTTGAAAATTTTTTCAACTTTGAAGGAGTCTTGCAAACCAGTAGGAGTGAGGCTTTTTCTTACGGGAACGTCGACTAACCAACGGGCAAGTCTGTGGTAAACTGAATTTTACACGTATAAAGTGTGGCTTAGTGGGACTACAATTTGGTCACTCTTCAGGCAAGGCTTTCGGGCTCCAGTTGGCTTTAGTTACTTACAGAAGCTTTCCGGTATGAACCCGAGCATTAGTAACATTTGCAGTTGCCTAGAAATCTGTTTCTTTGTAAGTATATTGTTCAGCAGAGTTTGCGCAATAAAAAATCTTTCATCCTCCTAAAGAATAGTGTTCGTCTTGTCAATATAGTCTCTCTTCACAGTGAAGACCATACCGTAGCCTTCATCTGGCTGAACAGGCAGCAAAAGGTGCAGTTTCTTCAGTGGTATGATTGAATCGCTGTGCTCTGAATTCACGTAGCATCTTTGACGGATAGGAGCAAAAAATAATTGTTGGAAAATATCCGGAAGTTTGACTTTGAACCACCAGGACGTGCCCTTTTATATCGGTTTCAGGTCACTGACTTGCTCATATAGATTCCCTGACTTTGCAGTTTGTTGCATTTCGACTGAATTTTTCGGTGAAACTGTGATTTTTAGACCTGAATTGGGCTTTTTTCAACCATGTTTCAGAAAGACCGTGGACATTTCTATTTCCGTTCGCTCGGACGATTAGACTTTTTTCTCGGATGGCAGAGTTTGCCTTGAAAGCTTCTTACAGTTTTAGCCTGCACTTTTATAGCATCCGACCGGAAAAGCTCTCAAATACGATTCGACAAACCAGCTGCATTTTATAAAGGATAGCAGCAAAATGTTATTGTTTTCCAATGAATCCGTGCAACCTGTCGCGTGATGCATCAGTATGAAAGTTCATAATAATCTAGACGAGGTTTAAAATATTCTTGGGTAAATATTTCTTTCGATAAAATCTGCAGAATTTGATTCTGATGAGAGCACCACTTCAATCATTTAGTTTAAAACGCAACTGGATATTTTTCCTCTGTAGTCTTTCCCGACGTAGAAAAACATATCAAAACTGGCTTATTTTCCCCAGGAGTCTTCTTTTGAGAAACTTGTAACGCTGAGTCCAATTTATCTAGTTACTAGGAAAGGGGAAGATGATAAATACAACGAGATACAAGCGGTTCCTTTACTCGATATATATACGAGTGAGAGAGAACAACGAATTTCCAAGAGAAGTACAGTTGCTTTACTTGAAAGTAGATACATTAAGATCAAGTTCAAAGTTTCTCCAAACCGTTTTACGCTTATATCCGAGGACCAAAAAACTAATTTCTGGAACGAATTAGAGATGCTGTTGAATGCTCCTGGTATTTTTGAACTAACATGGACGAAAGACGATGCAGAAGATCCGAGGTGAATAAAACTCATTGGCAACTTACGTCACTCTGAGTAATAGGGTATCAATTTTTCACTGCTTATGGTTCATCATGCAGCATGAACGTGTAAACCATTGAAAACCATGGGAACACTGCATGGCTGTCTCAATTTTGTTAGGGATCATCAATAGACTGGACGCCGGAATGAACAATTGTAAGTCAAGTGCCTTAACCACCAGGCTTTCAGGGCTGGCTCTCAACTGCTTATTCAACTTATGAACTACATGATACAGCTCCACTATAACTAGATGGCTGTTTATCAACGTTACCTTAAGTTGTCATATCCTTCAACGATTGTGATCGTCAATGAACTGATTGTATACGCTGCTCTGATGCCTAAGCATTTTTGGGCATCCACAGTATCGTGTTTTGGCAACCCCGTTGCATTTGATTAGCATGGCTGTAACGAGTACTGCCGTAATTCTTGGGGCATTTACGTAATTCACTAACGCAATAACCGCTCGAGGAACTTATTCTTCCTTAGAACTGCTCTTATTCTATTTCTGCCACCAGTGAAGAAATCAGATCCGCTAATAGCACCCATCGTTGACATGACAGAAAGTAATCCGCTGATTTGTATAACATAATCACCAGGGTGTGTTGCGCTTAGGTCAAAAAACGACTTGTAACTATAACAGTCAGTCAACTGTAGATCGTGAACCAAGCCTAATAACGTAATCAGAACACTTGATATTAGCAAATGTATATTTTCAGTGATTTCATTGTAGCCTTATTACAATGACATTGGTTATTTACCAGCTCAAGTGCACCCGTGGTGCTGCTTACGTGGATTGGACGAAAAGGCAGCTAGCTAAACCCCTTAACGAACACGATCCACGATGGCGTAGACACGGAGGGAACGGGTCCGTGTCAAGTTCGGCTTCTTGCACTTAGCTGACACCGGACACTTGATAAGCAACCCAGTGGCCTTTACAATGGTCTGTATTTTCCAGCAGTATGCATCAAGGACCATCAGACCTTGGACGCTAGCTACTGATGAAGCAGTTATCATCGTTCTTTTGAGGTCAGGACTAGGCGGGCAACGAGGTCTGATTCAAGCTCTCCAGCTGCCTTAGTCATAAAAGAAAGTGGTTGTGATGTAAGGTAATTATCATCTGTTAGGCAACCTAGTCATTAGTGCAAGTGTTACTTGTACAAAGCTGACTCCTCTGCCTGGTTTGCATCCTCATCTCTTCCAAACACTGAGTAAAACATATCTAAATATTCTGATTATTTCTGAAATAATCTAAAGGTTTAAATTCGTTGACCAAATAGGGATTCCAATCCATTCATGGTTGCCACCCACACTGTGTGATTCATGATTGAAAATTTCGCATCTCTTTACTGTGGCCTAGTTGACTATACTAAATACTAAAGTGTGAATTGCAACCATGCCTCGGTTCGAATTTCATCAGCTCCAACGACTTTTAACATTAGGATCGTTTCATACGTAGTCATATTTGACGAAATCAATTTTATACTCTGATAAGCTTTCTACCTTTTTCGAGACCATGTAAACGTGATTGTAATTGCCTCCGTATGAAATCACAGTAAGCACATGTTCGCTGACAACCCGTATTCAGGTGATCAGCTCGTTCTTACTTATTTTATCTTGAACAGTTCTTTGAATAACTAATCCATAAAGACCTTCATGGGTATGATTCTCATCAGAGAACTGACTGATGCAATAATCTCAAAATCCAGTTCGCAGTGGTCAGCAAATCCCAAATGCAACTTCCGCTTTTTTACTGACCTCATTTACTGTCCATGACCGGGAACGTATGCATCAGAATGCTTATACGAATGAATGAATTTGGACATCCTGTTGAAGATTGTACTACTTGACAGCATTTGTAAGACAACACACTCTAATGAAGTTCATGCCTCTAAGATGGATTTAACCCCGGAATCCCAGCATTGTTTTCCAAATGAAGGAATCAAATGCCAGAATGTTTGTCATAATGCGTTGTTAGAGCTTTCCTTGCTTTAATTCTGGGTTGAATAACTACTACGATATAGTTCGCAAAAGTAGTAGTAAGCCAGCCAATTCATTCAATGTGATCTGGTACAACTGTCCAGTCACTACCGGGTTCGGTGTTCTCTGGACTAACAACTAGTTAACACATAGATTAGATGAAGCACAGATAATTCAACTGTAATCTGGTTGCCACATATTCATGGCTCGCCTTCAATTAGTTCTTTCATCGTAGAATAAGAAGTCTACTCCAGTTTATCCGCGCAACCCTAGATAAAGAATGAAACCATATATGCTGATCGAATGACCTTGAACAGGAGAGACGAAGTGGCATAAACACAGAGTGTACTTTTGTTCTCGTGATCCGGTGCAGAAAGTTTGTTTAGATTTGTTCCCAAAATAGTGTGTGGGTATGTGTATGTGATACAGACGTTTCATTTTATGAGAATCAAACAACCAGTCAGCTGATTATATAATGCAATTCAGTGGAAAATCAAAAAGCAACTGAAAGAAATCATTTTTCTCAGAACTGAGTGGATATATGTATGGCGACAACCTTATTGAATAGAATGAGCCAAGGGGAACCGTCGATTCATACTGATCAAATTTAGTCTGATCTCCTTGGTGTTACGGATGAAAGGGAGAACACACAAGACGAGGAATTTGTATCCCGTTGATGGTTTGATTTTGTTTTGCCTCCCTCAGCTTTTCACGAGAAGAAAATCAGACACCTCCAAAACAGATCACTTTTCATCAGATCAGTCAATGCCTAAAGGTCGCTTTACTAATAAAAAGTGGTTACATTTTGTTTTAAATTTCGCTGTGCATCACAGAATCTGTGAACAGTACAAAAAATAAATGTAACAGCAGTCGATTAGTTTATTCGATTGGTTTACGGTCTTCTTTTGGCTGAAAAACCACTGTGTTCTGTCATCGACGAAGAGGCGGTGTAACGTCAGTGAGATTGTGAAAGCCACTACGGCTTTGATAATGACTTAAACAATTCACACTACCCGTCTTTTACCGGGTAGAAGATGGGTAAACAATATATTTGAGGGTGAACGAGAAGTTATTCATGGAAGAAACCTTGAAGAAACTGAACTTCGACATCCAGGAAGCAAAGGGTTGATTTTAACCTGAATATACTCTTTAGTAAATTTAACATTGGTGTGTACATATTCTCACAGGCCAACATGGGTTGAAGTCGTAGTCTTGTTGTGAGATTGATCACAGAGCTTATTGGCGGTGTTTTGCTGTAACTTCTCGAATTTCTTTCGTTAAATCACTGCAGTTGATTGGTAGTTCCCAAAAAAGAAATTTTACTAGAGACGGTGAGATTCTAACCGTGAGTCCGCAGGGTCTTCATTTCACAAAGCTGACCGTTTGACAACCTGGAAAAAACAGGATTTTCTTGGACTTGAGCTTGGTTTGTTCTTAGCAAGTCCCACAGTGGTCGAGGGAATGTTATCATTTGAACGTTTCACAAGTGGTAAATGTTCTGGGATTAGGTCGTATCAACTTGGAACTAATTAGAAAATGAGCAAATAAATGCAGATTTTGATTACGAAGAACTATAATTTCGGTCACACGGAAGGGATTCTCCAGATTTGAAGCGACATTACCAAGTCAGCCGTACCAGGAGTGTAAACTCACTTTAGTATCGCATAGATTTTGATCCCCTTTTTCTGACTTCCGTCCAGTTATTTATCAAAAGAGGGCACGTACTGCGGTACCCAAGGACCAGCAATCGTCCGTTGGGAGTTAATCCTGTTCCATCTGAAACTACATGAACCCCGGGGCTCAGTTAGTGCATCAGCAGGATCCTACACAAATCGAACAACAAAGGACTACCCACTGTTCGCTCCCTTCAGTCCATATCGGATGAAGATAACAGACCATATCTAATCGGTGCCCGATATTGATTTGTTTTCGCTTTATCTGAAGCAAATTCAAAGAGGACGGGACGTTCCATTCTCTAAAGCTTAGATACCCAACAGATCGATGTAACGAATGAAACTGAAAACTATTTCAGTTCAGTTTGGTCAAAGAATTAACTTGCATTTTAATTCCTTGATTTGATTTGATTTTTGTTTTGTTGCAAAAGGCCATAAGCGAATGAAAACGTAAAAAATACTGAGACTGAGGAAGAAAAACATGGAGAACCATAAACAACAAAAATAAGGAAGAAGTCAAATTCAGTTGTGGCTTCGACCTTAAGATTAGTACCGGTGCCTCCGTGTAACAGTAAGCCGAATCTTGTGCGTCTTACCCGAAAAGAGTAGGGAGCACCGGGCTTTAATTTAATTGTTCACATTTTTCTACCGCTTTGTTCACAAATAGCCACGTATTTGGCTTCCCCCAGCTACCCGATTTATTAAACAAGACACTACGGGGATTTCTGCCCGGCGACACTTTCCTCAGATACCTCAGTAGACATCACCCGTTCAAGTCAGATGTTGTAGCTCTTGTCCGGAACAAACACGACCCAAATTGAAACGATCATGAGACTGGTTTATCCGTCCAATTCCAGACGAGATATGAAAGCGACCGTCAATGCGCTAACCGAAAGAAGAACACGGCTTGTATGAACAACGCTGAATTTAGCACGGAAAATTTGTGCACATTGACATGAGGGTTACTGCCATCTGTCTCGTAGGAGTCATCGTTTCCAAGTCTTCTTTTCCCTGACTACTCTCCACAGATGGCTCTCGTTCATCTTCCATGTCAATAATTAGGCCTCTCTCAAGTGCGTTAGCATCATATCTCGTGGCGTTGCTGCCTCAATGATTTTCAGTGCTGTTACGGTGACTGGTCTGCAAATAGGAAATCCTTTTCCATGCCCAACCACATTGATATTGATTCGGTTGCTTCACTGGATATGAATACTTTGACGCAAAATGTTATGTGAATAATAAACCAGCGAAAAACGTTTTTTCGCCGTTACTAAGGCATCACAAGAAGAGGCCTGCAGATAACTTTCTACATGGCTCCGCCTCATCTACTTGCCATCTGTCCAATTAAAAATTTGTTTCTGCGTTTAACTGTTCTTTTGCGACGATTGTCTTATTTTTTGGGTTATCCCATGGAAAGTTATCGCGGGATTCTCATCTGCCACTGGTCGTGAGTTCATTAGGAATTCATCCGGAAACATTTCTCTTGGTAATCACTTTTCCAACTTGTTTTCTTCACTCCCCTTTTTAGTGTTTCTGCTGATTTTGTTATAAGCTCCAACGTGACCAGGACTATTTGTTATGGTTCACGGCGAAATTGAATCACTGAAACATTTCGTATGCCTATCTTTCCGTTTAGGTTGAAGAATACAGCTCTCCACACCTTTGCAGTCTGATATGTTCACGCATGCACCGAACCGAGAGCCTTTAGGGTGACGAATACCCGTCGCTAGTGCACATGGGCCAAGCCCCATGTGACTCACCCACAGAACTTGAGCCGAGTACCTGCGTGGTACCTGCGAGTGTGTACTCGAATGTAACGCGAATGCCAGGTGGTGGATACTGAACGATTACCAAAGCCCACAAACGACCGCTAAAGCGTACGATGCGATCAAAGCAAGCATATTAAAGTCGGGGGAAACCCCGATCATCAAGAAACGGATAAACAAACAGTCAGATAGACCTCAACCTGGTAGAGAAATCTGCTAGAGCAGTACCTTTCCCGTTTTCAAAAAGACGTGTCAGCTATCACTGGTTACCGCGTGGTACTTTATGCGTAAATGATTACCATAGTTTTGTTAGTGATCGATGGCACTCAAACCTTTATGTTAAAAGCAACCACTTTGGGCTTTCCGGATTCGAACAGTCAATCATTTTTTTTTGCACCAGTAGGAAAATGTTAAAACTCCTGGAAAACATCTGCCGAGTTGTCTCGCCTTTTGTGTAAACAGTGCTGATCTGTATCAAAGTGCTGGTAAAAGAGTCTCACTATATGTCGGTAAAACAATCCGGGAAACGTTGCCTCCCTCTCATTCTTACTGATCAAAAGCCAGTGACTGAAGAGCACTATGTCATGTAATGTTGACATTGTAAAACCACTTGAATCTAGACGGGATTTCCTGCTGACAAGGGGTTCGAATCACGTTCGTTCTCCTCGGGTTTGCGTCCCAATAGAGACCCGGTAGGGGAACTCCCTGCGAGCCAGATGAATCAGTTGATTTTGGTGGGGGTGTTGAACGTTGATGTTGCATGACAAATTATTTCACATAAAAAACTGGAAAAATTACGAACAACCACATAGATCTGGGTAATCATTGATTGACTGACAGACTGGTTGATTAATTGGTTGGTTGACTGGTTGACTGACTGATCGATTGATTGATTGAATGATAGCTCAGTGATCGGTGACGATTGAAGATCATTAAGTTGCTTGATGTCACCATTGTCATTCCACCTTTGTGGTGGAACTCTGCCATCACAAGACCTGGTTACTTCATATGGTTCCCTGTGCCAAGTCTCAGGGTTTCCGGTTCACGGTGGCAGTGCAGTGGACCTTTGTGGCTGTGAGATGCTCTCCTTCCACTAATTCCATGCGTTGGAATGAAATCTGACAGTTGATCATTCAGACTGATGTTAGTAGAGTCACCTAGTCGACGACGTTTTGCTATCCTATAGTAATTCACCGGGCGTTCAAGCGCTGTGATCAACATCCAGAAGGTAGTCCACAGCTTTATGTACGTAAAGACTCGTCAACATCCGAAATCAGATGCAGTAAGTGTGGAGATTTATTGAGATTGGACATGGAAATTCAACTTGCCATGTCAAGAAACTTCGTTAAGCTGCTTTGGTCCAGATCCCATGCTATCTATCACAAGATTTATTCCATGTTTAACAAGAGTTCGTTTGTTTTCCATAGGCTCAGGGCACTAGTTTCCGCGCAGACCACCATCCTTCGCTTCCACACCAGTGTGATAATTTGTTTGTCCACTCTACTTGTGTCATACAATTGTAGTCTCGTTTTCAGGGCAAGTGTTGACTGACCTTAACCGGTATTCGTCTGGGATTCATTTGTTGACTTTATCTGTCCGTATCGAACTCAGATTCCTTATAAATTTTACTGCTTACGTAGCCTTCCTTCCCCGTGGTGTCCCTGTGCGAGCTGACCCACTTGTTACCACGACGATTCCGTCGTTGTTGTTTCCGCACCTTCCTCTCCGTCACCTGTTGGTTCTCACTTGGTCCTCTGTTGTGATTACTTCATGATTGACTAAGTTACTTGACTAGGTCCTATGGCTTGGGTATAATTAGCTCTCTCGCTCTCTCTCTGCTTTGCCTGCTTTAACGACCAAACTTTGGCCATCACTTTTTGATCATGCTATTTGCTTTTGTCCATCACCAAGCTTGTGTCCTCTCAGGTGATTACCTCTCTCCTGGCCGTTATGAACCACTTGACCAGCTCATGTATCGTCATTTCGTGCGTTGCATGTCCGTTGTTGCATGGACTTTTTGAAGCCTTTTTTGGCTATCTCGAATCTGCGGTTGGTTTGCCATAATTTGAGGCGCTTAGTTGTAATTGTTTAGTAATTTGTCCTACAGTTCAGTTAGTAAAGCTAGCTTGTATTCTATGTCGCGAGATTCGAGGTTGGGTTATCTGCGAGTCACTCCATGGCCGGACGATAATCCTGAACAAATAGAGTCCAGAACTCGTTCAGCTGACTTGGAACAAACCAGGAATGAAGCCCCCGGAGAGCACAACAGCAGGGCTTTCCTACCGAAAAGGATCAAGTGGCGATGCGTAAGGTGATGATGTTCTGCGATGAATCATCTCAAAGGTTTTTACACTCGAAATGTGTCTTACTTTTCGGCTTTCTTACTGATGTCCATTTAGAACTTTGTGACGATATCCTTGTTATTAAAATGATGACCTAAATATGTATTCACAATCTCGTCTCGATAAACCCGTGGTCTCTTTCCAATTCCTCACATCAATTGTGTTAATTTGTACTGAACGGTTTCAGCAGCTGTCATCATTCTCCCTAGACTAATTACGAGATAATAACCAACGATCTTTAGGTTCCTAAAATTTTCAATAAAACCGGTCGAAATTTTCTTTTTTCGCCAATGAAATAACTTCAGTGACAACAGTGTTTTTACTAAGAATGGGGTTTGTTCTCCTTTGCCATCCCGATTCTTTTGTGAAACGAAACAAAACGAAAGGTACGGGCCGCAGTCACATAGCCGCAAGTCGGTAGAATCTGCTGGGTGAAAAACAAGTATGGTTCGTTTTACATATTGTAAGCCACTGGACGAGGAGAAGCTTTTGTTCAATTGGACCTGGGCACACCAATCCTAATCTTCTTTGTTTCCACACACAACAGGTAAGACTTGATAGGTTCATTTTGAATATGATATTATCTAATTGATTTTGTGGAAAAATTTGATGAAGGGGAATTGTGTGATCGAATTCTCGGTTCCTTGGTTAGTGTCTTCTGTCGAACAATATAACTAAACTTATTCTGTAATAGCTGGAGTGTGGATGACTTTATGAACATATCTTCTCGATTAAATGAGCACTTCCTGGGTTTCGTGCAAATTTAATACAACAATTTGAGACTTATCTGGTTCTCCACTCCAGGTCTATCTATGGGGCATACCCTTCCCATTGTTCGTATGCGTATGTACCAAATAGAACAAGGACTCACTTCCCAAACTTGCTTAGGCATTATCACGTGTTTTCGAGAGTTTTGAGATAAATTTACAGGAACACCGAGGTGACAAGGGCTATACCACATAGTACTGCTTGAGATTAGGACAGAAATGTGTTGGATGCAATCAGTCAACTATACTCACTCTGATTCATCATGCATCTTCAAAGCCCAACTCACCATTGAAAACCATGGAAACAATGTACAGCTGTTTCATCCTTGTTGGGAATCATCAGCAGTGCACATCCACCGAGCCCCCACGGGGACTCGAACCCGGGGTGAAAGATTGTGAATCGAACACCTTAACCGCAAGGCTATCCGGGCTGGCTCTCAGCGGTTTGTTGAACATCTACACTACATGATATAGCACCCTTACGTCACTGGCTTTGAACGGTAACAACCCGCTTCCCACACAGCGATCGACTCCTATGATGGATGACTTCTCTGTAGGGGCCTAAGTACAACGAAGGCATTCCGTTATGTGATAACCCGATGAAGGTGGCGACGAGGACGGCGGGGATGTTGACTTTGATGATGTTAGTGTGGGTGTGTTTGGATATTAGATTTTTTTGTATCATTGTTATTATAATGATAAAAATGATAGTAATAATAGTTATTTTGATGAATATAATTTTCGTTTCAGTGCTTCGAATGGGATTTGCTGGTGTTAGGCGAATGAGTACATGAGGTGAGTATTGATGTATTAGTGCTGATTTTGTTTCTTGGTGGATGCTGTACAAGCTGGAGTTTGTTGAATGTGTCTGTGTGGATGTGCGTGTTAGATAGAGAAGCGATGTGTACGACTTTGTGAATGAGTGCGTTTTTATTAGTTTTGGAATATGGCACGTGTAGCACTGTACCTCGTATGTGGATGATGACTTTGTTCCGCCCCAGTCTGACTTGTGTCGTGCTGAGAGGATTAGTCTGAGTTGCTTTGGCATGAGCATGCGAGGTGACGAGTGTGGTTGTGTCGTGTGTTTGTTTGTTTGTTTGTTTGTTTTGGTCTTTTTTGTTTTGTTTTGTTTCGTTTTATTTTATTTTATTTTATTTTATCTGTTGAATGACTGAATGGTGGATGGATTAATTTGTGTATTGGTGGTTTGTTTGGTTATATATATATATATATATATATATATATATATATATGTTGGGAATCATCAGCAGTGCACATCCACCGAGCCCCCACGGGGACTCGAACCCGGGGTGAAAGATTGTGAATCGAACACCTTAACCGCAAGGCTATCCGGGCTGGCTCTCAGCGGTTTGTTGAACATCTACACTACATGATATAGCACCCTTACGTCACTGGCTTTTGAACGGTAACAACCCACTTCCCGCCCAGTGATCGACTCCTGTGATGGATGACTTCTCTGTAGGGGCCTAAGTAAAACGAAAGAATTCCGTTATGAACAACCTACAGAGCTTGGTTACTAAATGCAAATGCATATAGAAAGCTGTAAACTACTTTTTAGTTGGACTGTTTGTACCCGAATGGTTTGGTCTACGAAGCAATTCAGAACGCTTATTATTTGGAGCGGTATCCGAAGGCAACCAATAACTTTTATTGCCTACAACTATCCCATGTTCGAGATACTCATTTGGGTCTTTCACGATCTTACCGACTAAGTGATCGGGTCGACTTAGGTACGTACCCCGTTGGTAAAATATCTTGTATATTGTAACTCAAATTACGGTAAAGTGATAAATTTTATTTCAAATCGAAGTCCCTCGCCAGCTATTCCGAATTTGTCTGTCGCAGTCATCCTGTGCTGAACCCCGGGGTCCAAAGTTCAACGCTGAGAACAAGTTCTCAATCACATTCAAATATGATCTGTTACGGAGGCGGTGGTGAAAATGAATTTCAAAAAACGTCCATAGCTTCGCTCATAGAAAAGCATTTAACGAATGGATAGATATTTCTGATCTCATGCGGCACAAGACATGGTCCACTACTCTGAGACAATATTATTCTTCCTCGAAGACACCATCTGGCAAACTACAGGCAGTTATTTTTTCATCAGGATGAAATCGGCATTGTTCGGGGAATTGTCGTATTGGGCCTCAAAGTCACCGGGATGAAAGTGTTTGGGAGTTTATTATCTTTATTCACGTTTATATGAGCTCTTGGACGATCACAATAGAGTACACTAAGTAAAGTGATAACCAGAAATATTCACGACAAAATCTTAACTTTACGCGTGCAACACCCGACCACTTTATTTGGACCCGTAATGCTGGTTTTGAATCAGGCCAAAGCAGAAGCACCTTCATATTCTTCATACTTTTTTTGTACGGTTTATAGGAATTTAGTGGAAAAATGTTTGCCCCGTGAATATTTCGTGCCCCCTCGAAGTTTCTTGTATCATAAGGCAGGTACTGTCATAATCCAAGTCGGATGAGTTGGTTTGGTCCGCCGAGTCCTGTTGTGACGCGAAGTTTTACGGTAATATTACGTATAAATTTGTACTCGTTTGCGAAAAAGTTCCGATCAATATCTGTCACAGAAACACTGACCCTTTGGATTCACAGAGTGATCCCTCTCTCTCTCTCTTCCTCTCAATTAATAAACTGGTAACAGATTCTGGTCTCTGGTGATCCTCAGTCTAAAGCAGCAGAAATAAAATGTGTAATTAACGGACCTCACTTCCATGACCTCGATATGAAGGTCATATACAATTGAAAGGACTTGAAATTCCTCTCCTGAGCAGCAAGATATTAAGGTATTCTTTGAATGTATTCGCACTGTTTTGTGTCCTTTTACGTGGCACACACTTGGCCGACAAGTCCTCGAAAATAACTGCTTCGGACTGGATCAGCACTGATCTAGTCTTGATAAAACCACATTTCGAGGTTTGTACTTTCAAGCTTCAGGCAGATTTCTCATGTCAGCCACAGTCATACAAGTTCCGTCGCTCATGGGTAATTAGAAAACAAGCATAACCACCAATAAATCGCAGGGAGTTTTGCATTTTTCAACCTTCAAGAAAGAGGAAGTCATGGCGGGTAAAACAGTTTGGGTCTAGAACTTTTGCATTTCCTTTATTTGTAGTACGACGGTGAACAAGATTTCCGGGGTCGACCCCAGTGAAGCTGACGATCATGACAGTTGGGGTGCGGCCGATTCACTTGTGCTTACTGTGATACCTGCTTTCGTAGTAAACACAGGCGATTATCTCGACAGATATCAGAAGAGAATTTCAAATGATTACTGAAGCTGGCCATGCAAAACTTTCGATGACACTTTTAATTGAGGTCCACGATTGTTCTTTGGAAATGCCTGTGGAGAGTTAGACCCTCAAATGGGCTGGATTTCTTAAGTCACACGGTTTTTATGTAACCGCAACTAGAAAGTCTATTTGTTAGTTGGACTAAGCAACCCAATTCTTTGGGGAAATTACTGATGCAACCGACCGATCCGTGAAGAAGTTGAGAGTGGTTCGATCATTTTAGATAACACTGTGGTTCCATGCAAAACTCGGGCAGATTTTTACTTCGAAACCTAGAGATAGAAAACAAGCCGCGAGTGTTTCGCAGTATATATTTTTTCATGTTTCTAAAACGGTAGAATTAGCATGTAATGGGGTTTCTCTAAACATCTGTTACCGAGGAGGGTGGATGGTGAATAAGTATTTTAATTTTCACAAAGTTTTCTTAATTTCATACCGATAAATTTGATCTTGGGAACAGATTTGGGTCAGTGATAATCACATGGAAAAAGTCGACCTATCGTGCAAAATCTGAATGAATGAAGATTTTCTGCTGAAACCTTACTGAAAACTAAGCGGAATTTGTCATGCTTTAATTGATTCACACCCCGATAGACTTCGATACGAGTGCAACTGTTTGCCTCAGTTCATTGCCTAACTGTTTCCGCAGAAATAATCAAATGCGAATTACTATTTTGAGCTATTTCCGGGAAATGTTAAGCAAGTAGTTTATTTAATTGATTAATTTCAGTTAATACATAAACCTTCCAAGTGAATTGGGATTTCTAATAGTAAGGTAATAAAGGTTTGAGAGATTTGCCATCTATGATTTGTTGGCGGATTTACCTGCCATAACGAAAGATTTGAGAAACCAGTTGAGAGAAATTAACTCAAGTGATATCATTCAAAGGAGCTGAACAAAAGTGCCGTGATCACGTGTTCACGTGATCAAACGCTCAGTTGCATAAGAATTGATTGTTGACAAAGCAGTAGGTTTGGGAACAAGAGAAGAGCGGCTCTGAGCTTTCAGAAAAATCATTCTAACTTTCTCATCGTCAATACCATGGTGATTCAAGAACAGAATACAAGATGAGAACGAAACAGAACCGAAATTCTCCATTGGTGGTATTGGTTGACCTTGACAGGAGGCTCACATAATACACTATCAATTGATTGCAGATTAGTGTAACGAATTTTCACCGAAATCCTGTATCCTAAAGCTGACTGAAAATACTGAACAGCTCAAACGATGACGCGTTTGAATATATTTTTCCGGAACTTAGGTTTCTGTTGGTTTCTAGTAGAGGAGAAGGTGACCGATCGAGCATAGCGCCCCCGTTCATACCCATCAGCTCAGTTCGGGAAATCTTTGACCAGGAGCACACAAAACGACAATGGATGCTTTCTTCGTCGTTGCAGTTTATCATCAACAACCGTGATTGCCATTCACTTCACACATGAATTGAGATGTGCTTGATTGACAGTTCATTTATTGCAGTAAGCTCGCTAGTGAAACTGAAATCCGGTCTGGTGGATTAAGGGCAAGATTGGCACGTGGTTTTTAATCAGATTCATCCACGTGGGAGGAATTTCGTCAATCCACAAATTTTGCAAACAGAAGCTGTCCGTCGTACCAGAAAGTCAAGCTCTGATTGACAAATCTCGGGAAAATAATTTATCAACATTTTGAATTTCATTCCTACTGCGTGGCTGTTTTTCCCGAAAATTATTCAAAAAAGGTTATCACGGGTTCCACATCATCAAGCTGAATAGAGAAAATTCCTGTCGTGAAACTGTCCACAGGATAGGAAGCTTCCACTCCAAGGAAGAGCCCACTCTATCATCAAACGGAACGACATACAGAAGTTCAACAAACTGATATACACCAGAGCATAATGAAGCTCAAAAACAGTAAATAATTTCAGTGATATTGAATCCGGTCCAGGAAAGGAGATCCAACACAACTTTTGCAAGAAAAATGGCACTTTTCCCCCTAACCTTCTGTCAAAACTACCTAACCAAGGAAAAGGCGGGAAGGGAGCCACTGGGAAAATAATCGGGTTAAAACAAAAACTTCCTGTATCCACATTCACCGAGGAGATGTGGAGCAGTTAGTCGAATGCTAATTTATATAATACTATCTAAAGACCATTTTTTTCATTTTAGGCTTCTTCTCCTTGGCAAACCCGTAATTAAACTGAATCGCCTGAAACAGAAACCTTGGTCCCGATTGGTTTCAATTTCCTGTGCGACCTTTCCGATATGAACCTTTGGACTCCGTTGAACCGCACTTGACAAGTATTAACTAGCCCTAAGCCTCGGCTTTCAACAGGTCATTCGGTTAACCGGTCCCGGTCATTCGAAGTACGACTACTCAGTCGGAATGCAAGACGGATAGCGTTTAATAAAACCATTATGATTAAGACAGAAAACCCCAGATTTGTGAACAGACAAAATCATTTCAAGTGGCTGGTCCTCCCTGACGTTCGCCACGCAATCTCACACGAAGTGATGACCTTTTGTGATAAACTTTTTCCTTATTTTCCCCGTTGTTTATAAATATATACATGCTGTATATAATCTGGAATGCTTTACGTACGCGAGGGAAAAACAATAAAGGAAACGTTTTCACCTAGCAAAAAGTTTTCTTCTTCATAACCGAACGGTCTTTGCCCAGTTACCTTCCTGATGAATTGGATAAATTTTCGACTCCGTTACTGTTGATCAATAGACCTCGTCAAAATTGCTTTACCCCCTCCGAAAATCCTAATTGTGAGAAATTTATCGATGATATGGGGAGTCGGAATGATTTAGATTATCGAAGTTCCACCTGCGAGAGTAGCCTCCCCCCCCCCCCCTCCCCAGGTAGACACTGTGAGCCGGAATAGAATCAATGACCTTCCTCCTAGTGGGCATTTGCACTACCAGCAGAGCTATCGCGATACGGTTGAGTGTCACGGAATATCCACCCACATAATTCGCATCTGATCAATAACGTTGACGCAAACTCCAATCGACCTATAGTAGCATGCAGTTTACACACGCGCAACAGTGGTTTACCATGTTGTGCGTGTAAGGTACTTCGGTGTGACATATGAGCAAAACAAAGAAACTTCTTGCGAACACACAAACACTAAGTAGCTGATCGCCAGATAGCTGAATGATGCGTGTTTATTACAGATCCGCTTTCTAGACGAAACAATAATGACAACAACAAGATCATCACATGAAGACTCACCGGCACTCACAAATGGGCGTGTGTGTGTGTGAGGGTATTTGTGTAAGTGGAAGTAAACAGTTAGATATTTGTCCAGTCGACCACGTAACCTTGGACTGACAAATCGCAAAACCCGAATAGCTCCTACGTATGCTGCGATGATGAATGGTTCACTACAACTGAAAACTACTCCCCGTTCATTGGAGTATCACGGTAATGGTTATCGAAGAGGGTGAGAAGAAACGCAGTCCTATCGCAATAGAGATTTTTGAGTGACGGAAAGCGTCATCTGCGTGGCCCACGAAACATTGTTTGGGAAATTCAGGTGGGCAAATGTTAGTTATGTAGGGTATTCCACTGAATCCTAAGTGACCAACTGAAGACCTGCTAACCAAACGATCAAATCACTAACAGAAATAATTATCTAGTGAATAAGGAACTCGTAAATGTTGTTTCCAGCCCATTTTCCAGTGTTGTTGTACACAACTAGACCAATTTGGTCCCGTCGGACAGAAACCATTCTTTCGCAGGAAACCAAATCAAACTAGAGGTCAGAAACACCATACTTCATATAACGGGGATACGGGACCAATTTTCTCAAAGACACCATAAATGGGACAAATAAAATACTGTTGTAATAGCTACCAAGCACTTTGAAATAGAATCAGTGAATTATCTTAAAAAATGAGGAAAAATGTAAGACATATCTTGAGTTCTTAAACTTTCATGCTGATACACGAACACACCCATAAATACAGGGGCTCGTTGCACCATTAGAGATAAACGACAACCAAAACTGTAAGTTTTCGCTTGGAGAGCCATTTAGGACAGGTGTTCGGGTTTGGTGCCACTCCGGAGGGATATTAAATTTTGCCTATCATCGAAGTTGACCAGAAGCACCAAGCTTCGAATCTTTTCGCCTCAGACTTGATGCCAATGGACTAGTACCGATCACGTGATGGATACTGATGTTTTCTTAGCAAATCTGAAGAATGATTCTACTTATGGGTCACTGACAGACAATTGTGATAGTCCAATTAGCAGTGACCTATGCAGTCATCTGAAGGGCTGGGTCGTAACATGTTTCTGATCTGGAAAGATCATCCTGGCACTGACAGAATCTACCCAGGACAAAATTCTCGGAGAATTCGTTTCGGATTTCAAACTCTCCATTTCTCCTGTTCACCAGGATTAGTCAGTTTTGTAACCATAAGAGATTAGGATATCGATCATTTTTTCGTTTTTAGTTCTTCTTTTGAAGCAAAGCCGTCATCGCAAAAAGACTTCCGATAATACCACGTCGTAAAACTGGGAAGAGCCCTGCCCGTAAACGTGCACTGTTTGAGTCGCTAAGCTAGTTGCAACAGTATAATTTCAAATGCTTTGTTGCTCTTTATTGTGACTGGTTTATTCCTGATTTGGATGGAGGAGTTCAAAGCAGTTGATCCATTCTGTGAATGATTTGCGTTATAAAGTCTGATGAAATAAGCTTAGGGCTAAATACAATACATCCACCGCAAAATACTGGATATTTCCAGAGTTTCTTCAGTTCTTTTCGCAACAGCAAGTTATTAAGAATAACTCTTTAAACTCACTAATGTTCATCCGTAAAGGAAAAACATGTAGAGCGGAAAATGGGGCAGCCTCCTTTAAGTACTGCTTGTCGACTCTGACTGACTTATCATAGTGGAGAACAGTGGTCAAACCGAACAAACTAACTAAGAAGTTAATGAAATAACTAAATAATTGACTAGCAATCTAAGTAGAAAACTATGACAACTGAATGAATAGTGTCATACCTTAGTTCAAAGGTTTGAAATGTGTATAAATTTAACTCGAAAAATGTACCCGTCTCGTTCACTTCTCCGAGGGTGGAGCATTTTGTTCTGCCATGCTCCGATGACTCGGGCCTTTGTCTAGGACCATATCATTGTCTGAATATTTGATGAACCAGTAGTTGACACAATAGAAACTTTCACTAGCATTATTTCTCAATTTTTTGTAGTTTTGTTTTGCATGTGAACTTATCCCCTGAATGGTGGTAGTCAAACGGAAATCATAACTATTAAGGAACCTTTGGAACTTCGGAGCGAATCTAGCCGACGTGATTCACGTTCACCGTTGGGTAGCTCTGCATCGATCGCAGGCCAGCATATTATTTTTTTTTGTTTACCAGATAATGGAGATAAAAATATGATCATTATCAATTTACTCAAGACGCTGAATGTAATTTAAAACCGCTGGCTATGACATTTAGGTTTTAAATCATTACCTCAGCCAAAGTCGAATATAACCCTATTAGTCATCGCGGATTTGTACAATATTCGGAAAATGTTGTTCGTTCCATTCAATTTAATAAGGAATAAAAAGATTTCCTTACACTTCCGCGACCAGCTGGGCTGTAGAATATGATGAATAACTGCTAATTTATACTTTTGCTATCACATTTGATACAGGAATTTCCAATCGATTAGTGGTAAATCCGTTTCTGATGCGTGTTACTGTTGAACTAAATAAAACCTCTTTGGTTAAAGGGTTTGGCTCACATTTCACATCGCTTGATAAATTCCAGCAAGACTAAGCCTGGAGTTACCCGCCGGATAGCACTCAATCGCTTATCCGCACAAACCCCACATCCTAGCACACGGCACTCACTGTTGAACCCACTTTATTGATTACGGTAAAATATTGTGGAGCTTCATGGTTTTATATTCCATCTTCGAATTGGTCTCAACTCAACTCAATTTGCGTCATCAGCTTGATGATACTAGGAATCCAACTAACAGTGAACAGTGTCATCTTTTGAAGCATTCAAAACTGTGAATTCTGGCTAGATTGTTCTGTATTATTGAGATGATGAGGAATTGGTGTTCGTTTTACACTCCAAACATTACTCATAATTTCGTCACCAACCTGGTCGCGAAGGCTGATTTTGAACACCGTGAAACTGTCTATATCCCACTGATGCATTAGCCGAACTCGTTCGTAGTAAATAAAGAAACTAATCAACCCTAGGATAATATCAGAATTCACCATAAAAGTGAGTCTCAGTAGTCGTTTTATGGATCAGTGGGCTTCATCATCTTTGATTACATCTTGTTGTTCTGCCTAAACGGTCTATTAATTTTTTTCTTCTACTAATGGACGCCACATAAACAGCACCATAGGAGCTTTACTGAACAAAAATTTTTAACAAAACCAATCAGCTTACCCGAGTTCATTATTTGTCTTAAAGGCGGTATATCATTCAAAGTTTATTTGATTTCAGTATGATATGAGATACACCGCATTGTACCAGTGCACAGCTGATCAACTCTAGCGAAGCATTATACAACCGTTTTGTCCGCGGTTGCTGGGAATCACGACTAGCAATTTATTCCCTCTGAGTTCTTACTTCGACTCAAACAAAGGGTGCATGGTCTGGAGTGAGACTTATTACCACTAAGCTATTCAGGCCGACTCTCAACAGTTCCCTTTGAGTTCACACTACATGATAAACAAAATACATTTTCTATTGTGAAAAGCAGATTTTTCAGTTACGTCCAGAAAGAAGTCAAATTTTGATAGAAATATTTCGTGAAAAAATGTTTCGTTTTGTTCGATCAAGCGATTCAGAACAGAATCGGGAGTTCAGTCCTCATGTAAGCGGATAATCCATCATAGAACCTGCTCACTTAAATCGTTCTTAGATTATAAATCTGCTTCCATAAAAACGATGCAAAAATTGCAATCTGACACTTGATGATTCTAAGTGGATTGTGTTTGTTCCATTTCTTTTTTCCTAATATAGGCTCCTATCTGCTTACGTGGAATGATGCTAAACTGCCATTTCCGTTGTGCTATACAATTTGACGTCATCCGAAATTCCAAAACATGAAACAAAGGACGCTAAACGGCGTTTGTGCAAACCGAACACACGATCGAACAGAGTAAAACCAACTGTCTACCTGCCTATCCTCGTGTCTGCCAATTTGTCCGCCGAATCTGTCAGACCGGCCGATAACCTTGAGCCCTGCTGATTGCATCACATGATCGTGAATGTCCAAAACCGGTCGATGGATAGGCAAAAACACAGGCATAGTCTCTGAAACAAATGAAAGGATGAATTCCGTCTGCTTTCGATCAGACGTACATGCGTTGCTATCAACGAGTGTGTGTGTATGTGTGTGTTGTTCTAAGTGGCCGGTAAAGTATTCTGAATCCTCAAAGTTCCTAAAACAAACAAACTTAATTGAGATAAAAACGATTCACGACGAAACCGTCGGCTTGTGTTCACCGATAAATAATGTGCTTTCTGCTGTTAGGGAGAAGTCTTCCTGTCATTTAGTACATACATCCCAGACGATAGGTGATAAAAATTCCGCACGGTGATAGGAAAAGAACGTTGAAAAAACGTCCTATCTAGTCATCACGAATTTCCAGTAAACTCCTGCGCACCACAGCGATGAAGGGCGAAGCAAATTGTGCCTCTCAACTTGTGGTCAGTCTAGGGCCGGTATTTTGAGCCCAACATGATGCAAACAAGAAGAGGCTCAAGGAGCATCGCTAATCGCCTTGATTGTCGATTTGCACAGTTGAAAAATCGATTTAGCGAACGAAAGAACCATACGGCAAAGTGTGTTCATAATAACTTAAATTGATATTTTAAAAATAATAGCAGCAAGTTACAATTATTACTGGTTATGTCTAACAATATAGATGAAGTGGCTCGGTACTGTGGCCATGGGTGTTTCGTGGTAAGCTGATATTAAGTGTTGGAAGGCAAACAAATCCATGGAATTCCACAAAATCACGACTAGCGTTTTAGTTTAGACCAGATCCAACGTATCAATAAACCACACACAAACCATTTATTGTTACCCCTGAACGCATCTGATGACAGTGGAAAGCATATACTGAGAGCGAATGCACCTAGATACGCCGTCAACTGTCACCATCTCGTCAAATTCGTCGATTCGGACCCATTTATCCACTTTGTCGTCAAGTTCTGACCTGAAGCAACGAAGACAAACCACGAGACTAGTCGCGTCGTTATTCCTGTTCCTCTTGGTGCATAGCAAAATGGTTGGCTGTTACTGAACAACAATCTCATTGTTATCACGTGACGGGAGTAGACGATCGGAGGACAAAAATTCAGAGGACGCTGGTTACTTGGTACAGCGCTAGTAACTGAACGTCCAGATTCGAAGTAGGATGAGAAGACGTCAATTCAGTTCAGTTTATCCAACCGTTAACCTAGCACTTCTGTGCTTTGACTTAGGTTGCTACCTTCAGGCATCGTCTAGTAGAGGAGCAAACGAATGGGAGCATCAGATGATTCAAAAAAACCAAAGTCACAAGTGGAACTCAAGAGGACAGTGGAAGAGTCCGAAAGCTACTATGCAACTGGCCACGAAGCTTAGACATATCACTTGATGTTTCTAACCATTTGGTAGGTAGGCCGCGTGGACCCTAACTAGGAAGTCTAACTTGTCCTATATGACCAAGTCCACTAGCCAAGGTTTTCATACTTTTCTGCCACGTCATGGACTGATCACCTCGACCTACCTTCCAATCACTACCTGCCTTGGAGAACAGCGCACGTCGAGGAAGCCTATCGATGATCACGCGTAACACATGTTCCAGCCACCTTAATCTGTTTAGAATCACTGCTTGATCCACAGACTGACCTCCGGTTCCCAAAACCTTAGGTCTGAACTTGGCATTGCTGATACGGTACTCCCACCATACTCAGACAATGCTACGGAGACATCGATGGTCGAACAGCGACAGTCTTCGTGCATCTTATACTCTTAAAGGCCGTGTTTCTGAACCGTATTAAAGAACGGACCTAAACCCCGCTTTGTACACTGTACCTTCAAAAGACGATTGGATGTCACTCCGGCTCCACAGATGATGGAGGTTGACAAAATCGAAACGCTCCTTCTATAGACCCGATGACACTTTATCCGATATCTGCCCACCTGGTGACCTGTAACTACCCAGGGAACGAAATTTATCCACTTAACCTGGAGCTTCTTCCGCTAAGAAGGGGTTTAGTGTAGAACCAACCCAGTCCTGTAGCAGCATTTTCCACTCTGAATTTCCAAACGCACTCCAAACATCACTATATCCCCGTTTAGCCGCTTGCCGGGTGAAATATAGCCACAAGCACGAACTCGGCTTAGGCTATTTGTGTACAAGCATTGGAAAAGGGAAGAAAATTCCCCTGGAACACCCCTCAATGACAGGCAGCACCAGAGAAATCTGCGGTCTACTGAATCGAATGCAACTTTCACATTAGGGAAGACAGAGACGGTGGGCTTACAATACATGCGCCTGTGTTCTAAGACTTGTCGAAGAGTAAAGATCAGATCAGTATAACCCTACCTGATCTGGAATCGGTTTGATTCTCACGCGGAGACCTTTCGCGGGCCCTGGATAATCGGTGGAGAATAAGCTCGGTGAGCGATTTGGATGTGACACTTACCAAGGGATTTTTTTCTGTGATTTACACAAGCGCACCTGCCACTTATCTCGTAAAATGGCACATTCTACGATTCACACCATTCCCTGGATATCTTCCCACAGTCCCAGTTTTCAGGGAGGAAATTTGTAAATTTCGAAACCAAAGCTTCACGTCCATCCTTGAAAAAGAGGACAATTCACCTTGTCCAGCTGTTTTGTACCTTTTCATATAACCTATCTCCGGCATAATCTCCGTCTCTGATGCATGAGTGATATCCATCTTCGTCATGTCCCTGACAGGTCTATTCGGATGGTCCACCACTGAATTAGGCCAACTAAATTGTTCGTTAAAGAGCTCCGCCCAAAGCTCCAGATGATGTCTCTGAGAATGAATCAATGAGTAGTTGGATTCATTGATTAACTCACTTACATTGGGCTTCCGTGGACCGGTATCTCTGATCAAACGGAAAAGGTTGTGAGGGTTGCCAAAGGACGGAGCCTTTTCCAGTTCCCTATATTTCGCCATCCACCACTGCTCGCATTCATTTCTCAGGCTCCTAGTTAGTTGGCGTCTTGGGGATTCGTGCACTTCTTTGAATATGGTACCTAGAAAGACGAGTCTATGAGCATGCAGCAGAGCAGCTGGTGTCGAAGATACCCATCGTTTGTGAGATCAACTTGAACCAAAGTTTTGGGTGTCATTCGAAGCGGCATAAAAAGCTTCCTTGACCTGCTGCCAACGTTCATTTCGGTTCTGAACATCGGGTTGCACCGATAACTGCGTAGACAGCTCCGTCTGTAAATCGTGTCACTGGTTGTCGTCCAGAAGCAACAGCTCAGCCCGGGTGGCATTCAAGTGCGCACGACCACGGACGAAAAGCAAACAGAAGTGAGCACGTACCAAGACGTGTACTAAGCCCACAGGAGTAGACCAGAATGAACGATAATCTTTGACTGATCCACGCCATCGCTGACCAATCATAATATGATCATATGACATACTATAACATAGTCCCTGAGAAGAGGGCGTTCTGTGTCTTGTAAGGGAGGCTCTGAGGATTGGAAAACAATCTGAAGGGAAGTTTAAGCTAATATTATAGCATCCGTTGTTCTTACTCTAGACAGTCAAGCGGTATTTGAGAAGACGAGTTTCAGTTTGAAGTATCTTTCTAGCGCGGTCGTTATTGCTCCGGAAAAGTTGCTTTCGTTTTCGACAAGGATAAAAGGCTCAAGTCTAGTCAGTATAGGGTCATTCCATCAAATATGTCATCGATGAACAAAGCAGTTATCACTTTCCATGGTAACACAGTAGCTAGTTTTAAGAATCACTTTGCAACAAAACACTTTTCTCAATTCTTGTTCACTAATGAGTGCATTCCGCAAACACAAGGTTCCAGCTACTACACCGACAGAGGATCTGACGTATATGATCCAGTGACATGGGTTAAAGAAGCTCGTATGATCCCAGTAGGTGAGGTGTGGTGACACTTTTAGTGATGACATCGCAGAGTGCTGTAATGGACTACAATTATTCGGGCGTGGCAGGGTTTGAACTCAGAGGCAGCAAGTGGTAGTTTGTAGTAGTAGTGATTCTGAAACTGACACCATTAGTCTATTGAAGGTCACCATGTGTTATTTTTTTACTTGGCTGTACATAAAGACAGCGAATGGGGGACATAGTGAATAGCCTCAAATGCTCACTGCACTGATAGGGATAATCGGCATACCAACCCTGAGACCAGGAATTGCCTTCCATCAGCCAAGTGGCCGGTGTCGATGAAGGGGAATCGAACCTCCTTTTGTCGAGATGATGAACAAGTAGACCACTCGACGAACATCGGTTTCCTTGAATGAAACCTCTTAGTACCACTCATGAAATCTAAGTTTATTCGAACTGGTAGCCAACTGCTTGTTTCACTGCACGGCATACAGTGGTCGTCTCTTACTGATCATTCACACACCCTGATCGATTCCTGCTATTCTCAGGTTGAGAATGCCCAATTTCTCATGTTTTTATTGTTATCCATTTTCGTAGTAGCTCAGAAAAGGTTCTTATGTACAACTATTTCAGCACCCACACAGAGAAATACGGCATCTATATGAAATCTTCATGAAAATTTTGAGCACCTGTAAAGTAAACGGTTTCTTTCAGTATTTAACATTCTGAGGTTAATAAATATGACTGATTTCTTACTGAACTGGATCCTTTCAGCACACAATTCCTGAAGGTTCACAGAGCTTTTGTGAATTGTACTTTTCTAGTAGGCGCTTACGCATACATGCGGTGAAAAAGGTATATAAGCACGATCTCCGAGGCCCATTGCAGTACTAATGTTACCCTGCAGCTGTACTCTGAGAGCTGTAGTGGCAAAGAAATACATAAGGTCGCAATGGGTCGTCTGTGGTAACAAGCCAGATGAAACTAGGGCCTGCATTCTGCCACCCGGTGACCGGCTCCGGTGCCGGGATCGAATCTCTGACATCTGAGGTGGTAGTTAAACCTTCCACACCACTCAACGGCCACTAACAGTGGTGATATCCGGGCAAACTAGCTATGCAATTGAATCTATTCGTATGGTCCCATTCGCTGCTTTGTGTGTCCTAGAGTATGATCAAGCCCTCACGGAATGATGAGTTCGAATTTGGGGCTGATTTGAAACGACCCGCTGAAAAACAGAAATAAACGACTAATAAAACGAAACGAAAGGAAAGTCCCCTATTTTCAATCTTATCTAGCTCTTGATAAGTGAATTTGTTTGGCCTGATGATTTGTCTTTGTAAACTGCCTGCTCTTGATTACCGATAAATTAATCGTCTCCAGCTACCTTTTTCCCGTTGAGGGACCAGTCACCTGATTGTTACCACAAGTTGAAAAGTTACCGTATCTTTAGAGTTAATTACGGTGAACAAGCATTGAGTATAAATGTAAATTCAGTTGACTATCTACTACCAGACAAGTTTTGGTTGTTTCCGGAGGGACGAAAAACGACAACGCAAAACTGCATCAGTTTGACGAACTCATGTAGGACACTGCATTCAGTTATATCGGCCAAATAAATATCTGCCCGGTATGCGGAGGGTCGCCTGTTCGATTCCGGTTCGCAGCGTCTGAATTTTCTATGTGAAGAATGCAAGTGGATTTTCCAAAAACATACGATTCAGGCTCCTCGTGCCAACAATACATTCTCCAAATAAATACCCTCGATTTTCGGTGCACTGCAGACTGTCCGATTGTGTAGTTTATACTCATACCTCATTCGCGGTTTAACAAGTGATCCACCACTTCAGGTCTCCGAAATGATAAGGCGTTTTTCTCATACTTCTGTCTCAGCATAAAGCTAAAATTCACAAGCCACGTCAGGTATATCATTATTTCAACATATATGCCATGGACGCTATAAATTTATTCGGCTAGTATGATTCTCTTTCAAGTTATCTGCTTTCATTGACTTTGGTTGAACGGTATCCTCAGTTGTAAAACCTACCATAATAATACCCCTCATTATTTTCAGAGTTTTGTCGAAATTGAATATCAGACAAACGGACCCCACACGTTCACTACAGCACCGCGGTCTTTTCTGACTTTTTGTATTCCGGTATCATTCCTAGTAGCAAGCTCAACAGCGAAAATTGTTGCCATCACTTCCGGAGTAAATCCGAAAGTTCCGATCACAACACCCCATTCCATGTCAAACAATGAAAATCAGGCGTGTGCATCATGCTGTTTCATGTCCCTGCTTTTCCGATCTTCTATTACCGGTTATATCTCCGTATAAACAATCTAACGGTCTCCTCACGGACTTCTTGGTATCTACAATAATGAAAGAGCTAAGTTTGATATATACACACACACACACACACACACATACCACACGCAAATCCTTTTGGTATCTTATCGAAAATATCATAAGTAAACGGGGCGTGTTTGATCTCACTGCTTCTTGCGTGAGTCAGTTTTGGAAGTCCATTAAAAAGTAGTAAACCAGACAGCGCCAGAGGAATAGTAGCTTTGATGATGTCTATCAGTTGTACTTTATGTTTATTTGTGTGCCTGTGTTAACGGTTGAACAATGGCCCAAATCCGAAAAGCTCTTGTGTCTTGGATGTGTTTGACTGACCAAAACATCGATTGTGGGACGATTTTTTCCGTAGACGATTGTTGAACATGTTTCCCTAAGTTCAGTACACATGGCTTATGCGAAAGGTAACCCTTGTGAAAACTAACTCACAGAGGTATCCCGGAACTATATATTTCCGTGGTTTTGTCACATTATATCAAGCAATCCTCATTTAATTTCTACACCACGGAATAGTTAAAAATCATAATTTCTTTTCACTGCAGAAATGGTATGTTGTACGTATTCCATTTCTTGCGGTCACCGGCACAAGGTGTGTAACCCAGGTACTTTGAAGCAGCTTTTGCTTTTGTGGGTAGTGCAGCCGGTAAAGTTAAAACGAACAAAATCACTTTTATCTATAGACCAGTAACCTTAACCAGAATAGGTGTGAATTCCAGGTCCAATAGTTGAATTTTGACCCGCTGCGAAAATGTTTGGTGGACGGAGTACAAGTGAGGCTTTCTCGTCGAAATACTCCAACGATTCTAAGGCCTATCAGTGACAAGAGGTAGTTTTGTATCACTTTTCAGGTTATCACTTAAAGAGTGAATTTCATATCGTAGGTATAAAGAAATGCGGTAGAGATTGCACTCCAATATTCACGGATAGAACAATCCGGTTAAATACGATTCCCGTACAGTCTAGGTCGCAAAGCTATCTCAAAACGGAACTTACCTCTTCCAGCTGATTTAATGAACTCGAACAGGCTTGGGTTCAGCGTCTGCGGCCGATTGATTTACGGATCGTCCTTTGGAATAATAAACTTCACAATGAGGAGAAACTGAGTCGGTGCATCTGACGTGGATCTGAATTTTCGGTGTGACACGTATGAACGAATCCCTTTGTCTTGATATTGATACTATCTGTCAATCTATTTATGAATTTCAGCATCAAATAGCAATGAAGCCTGCTTTCAGCGGCTTGCATTTACATCAATATAACACACTTTATCTAACTTCAGAAAACGTAAATTGGTGAACGTACATCTGTCTTTCCGGTACTTCTCTCCAAGCTAGTACATTACACTTGCAAGTCCAGACTATGGGAATATTTCACGAACTAATGTGACTTTTCCCAAGTTAGGTTATGACACCAACATGTGGGGACAGGATGACTGACACAAAATGGAGAAGTGTACTAGTGATCCGCTCGCGATTTTATGACCTCCTGGTATGCAATCTAGGACAGTTTTAGCAAGCGCATTAGCTACCGTGGGTCATTCTCCGCCCATTAACACGACCGGGACAATTCGACTAGATTAATTAGAGGGAACACGGGACCACCGACCACCGATCCAGGTATAGATCTGGATCGCATGTGCATGCCTCGCTTACTTTCGGACGAAATGAAGTTTGCTGAAAGACTGAGATAATTTATCTCCGTAATGAGCCTGTCTCCTGATTTGGATACCGATCAAAAGATGATCTTAGGTCCCACTTCAGTGTGGACTTGGTTCGGGTATCTCGTGTAATGCTCAGCCAACAGATTTGATCACGATTTATCCCGGTTTATATCAACTAGCGTGATGTGTTTTGCTACCCGAAAATTATTGGAGTTTCTCCAAAGACTATCCTTGCGATGGAGGGTTTCGTGAATCCTTGCAAAATTCACTGTACTCAAAATAAACGTTCCCAGTCTATTAGTACGGACTTTATTCTAAGAAAACTGTGTTACTGTAGAATGACGCACCATGGCATGTCTCAGACGATGATGTATATCTTACAGATGTGGACAGATACATCAGTTTGTTATAACATTTCCCAGGGATAGAATCACTGTAAATTTCAACGATTTATTATCCACAACTTCCTGATAAAAGTCACCATTTGAATAAGATTAAAAATTTATTCATTGTGTGTAAGGCAGAACTTATTTCAAGATTCAAATATAAGTTAGACACTTATACGGGGGTACATCCTTACATGTTACATACTGATTAGTTGGAAACACCCTGATGTGTGGGGAAATTCGGCAAGGCTTAAAATGTACTCTACAAACAACAGTCTTTATCTACTGGTCACTATGGTAACTCACATTTTGATGACCCATAAGCATTTCACCAGTCATTTCAATCAAACAGTTAGTGCACTGACGCAGTCTTTTTGCGCTCAGATAATTACAGTTACCATTCCTGAACAGATCCGACCACACCTGTTTACCCATCTTCACAGCCCTCTGGCTTAAGTATATTTTCATCCAAGTCAGAATGGACAAATAGGAACAATTCAGATTCTGTCTTTTTTGTACTTTTTGTCACTTTTTCAGACAATCATGTAAATATTTCATCATTCAGACGCATAAGGTCATCTTCGGTGTTGTGAAATTTCTGTACTCGTTTTTATCTGTAGATTGAAACACGCAGACATGCTGATAAAAGACCACTACCGGACCGTTCAGTTTAATAAGCTTTTCAAGGAGACCAACTTGCAAACAACCCACTGAGTAGTTAGTGACGAACGTGTTTACTTCTAAGGGATAAATCATAAAGAAACAACGGAAACGATAACACGAGATCACGTGCCTTCTCTCTTTCTCTCATCTCATCTCTTGTTCCCTTGTTCAGTTAATCAATAGGAAAAAATGCTTTGGGTTTTTTCACGCTAGATCTATTTGTTCAGCTCTGGTCAATGCTTTCCTGATGAAATTAGACAACGCACGCGAGCTAGTCCAGTGCTCTATCGAGTGCGGTAAACGCGACAAGAGATGACTTAACGCACGCAAACCGCTGGCAAAATAATAATGATGCCTAGCTCAACAATACCAAAGGTATAATATAGTATTTTTTTATTGTGAAATAATGATGGCTCCAGATCATGGCGGAGAGTGAATCGACCTTTACTTCTATTTAACATGCATTGTTTGGCTGGAAATATTTTTCTACTCGCGGCTTCTTCCTCCATCTTCTGGTCGTCTTCGCCTATGGTAATCAGAACCATTGTGCTGCATTTGCTCAGGCGAAGCAATGCCTTCGTGACACACACTTTAGATAGCATGTGATCTAATGATAATCGTGGATCCAGTCTAAGGTGAGTAGATCGATGGACTGGTCAATACACTAGTGATTACAGTGGCTATCATACAGTTTAAGAAACCTGTAAGGGACAAAATGTTTTATTTTCTTTGTAATTACACTACAAGCCACATGAACAATTCGTGCACAATCTGCGTGCAAGATAAATCCTGGTTACTGCAAGAGTTGATGATAACTGATCTCTTCATCGCACCCACCGCCGAGCTACTGCCGATGGGCGATCACGAACAGAGAGCGTTCGCTTCAAATGGAACACGAGTTGGAACGGTGATTTTGTTTGTTCTGTACGGGCAAATATCTGGACCGGAATCCCAAAACAATACGGTCAGGAAAATGGGATTGAAGGAGTTGAAAATGTTATTAGGAACCAGCTGAAGGAAGCGTGCCGAAACAGGGACATTAATGAGCACGACATCCTACAGATCTGTCTGGATCGCTTTACGTAAATAGCCATCGTGCTGATCACTATTCCTATACTTTTATCAGAAGTTGAGGAACCTTCATTTTTACTACTCATCTCTTAAGTTTTCCGTGTTTCAATAAGCCATGAGCAGATTCAAGACCTTTATCCACCTGGAGGCATGTGCACCAAATATCTCCGTTAATTAGACTATCTCGGACAACTGAATGTAAGGAAATTGCTCGTGTGTTGACCTTTAAGCACCCATGAGTGGGAAGCCGGGATTCGTGGCTAAATATGATTTATCTCTAATCCACTGAATGATGTATGGAGAGCCATGTGTAGGCCTATCGGCAGACAACTTGCTGTCTAACCACGGCTAGGCTTGCAAGGATCACGGTTATCTCAATACCTGGTTACGAATAACTATGATTGTTTTAGTCCTAATCTGGCTAATGGACACCAAGCTATCACATACGGCGCCTCATACTGAGACATTCTAATCATCAGGTAATGCCTTCATCATCGAAACCTGGTGAATTTCAGTGTTTCGTATAATGATTTAAACCATGTACGCCAAATACTGTGTGCCTCACCTCAACACTGTTTTTACGGGATTAGGAAGGCACTAGTTCTGAGCAATACCAAATCTATCAGACGAATTCAACTCCGTTATGTTGAGCTCAAAAATACTGGTGCACTTATCCCTGTTCAGCTTTAGTTTCTTCGTCAAATACCTGGTTCATATAAACACTGCCTAGCACGTGTTCGCATTTCGGGTACTTGGCCGCTGTTCGTTAACAACATTGGTCTTTTCTGAAGAATCATCATTCCATAACAGTTTAGACTCTTGTCACTCTAATCGTCTGGTATCATTGAACATAATCCCAAATTTTGACGGCTAGTCATCAGTCTTCCAGGTTCCACCGTAACTGCACTGAAAAACAAGAAGAAGAAAGTACACACCTGGGATCCAAAATCTAGTGTAACATTGGATTCATTTTGGCGGCACTGAAACAGTTGAGGCCGTAATTTTACTAGACATTACCAGCACAGCTAGCTTGTTCATGTCTTTGAGTCAAGGGTGTTGCTCTACGGGAGATGCAGGACAGAAAGGTAGACATGTTTCACAGAACGAAGATAACCGTGTGCCGGAACTGTTGTGAAAGATCACATAGCCCTAATTATCGTCCACTTAGACCTGTTCAAAACATGTCATGTTCCACCCAGCATTCCAGTTTGTGTGCGTTTGTCACTGAGTCGTATTTCCGGGTGAACAAGTGCAATCTTCGTATGCAATTCAGTTGGACTATCACTCGTTCTACGCTGATTATAGACTGAAAATCTGCCATGTACACCTTGAAAAACTGAAACACAAAACGTCAATGTCCAAGGTTTGTTCCGTTAATGTTAGACACAGTTCTCCAACTTAGGTGACCCGAGGTACACAAAACTTATTTAGTGAGTGGCAAAAAGCGTCCTATAGGGTCCTCTGAATCTCTTAACTGATGATAACCTGAAACAGTGACGAATCTGCTCTGTGCAGTATCTACCCAGTTGACTTATGTTTTACCCAGCGCTGATCTGTGTAAGCTGTCACAAAAGTATGGCCTCAAATCCAGCTCACAATCGCGTATCATCAATAATGTCATAGAGGTGGAAGAACTGTTCAGCATTATCATAGGTTTAGTGCAGTCCATTGAAGGTCGATATCACGTAATGAATCATTCTGCAACAGTAGAAAATATATATATATATAACTGAAAATCCACTAGCAATTTTCTCTTTGAAAAGCCCAAGCCACGAGCCAAAATCAAACTGGCGACCTTCCGTTATCTCAGTAGCTCAGCATCTACCCTTCGTTAAGGTGAAGGTCGCCGGTTCAATTCCCGCTTTTGGCGTGAACTTTTGGACGTGAAAAATAAAAATCGATTTCCTATCCTCCACATAGTTAGTGCTCATCGTGGCATCGATAAATTCTACGTGAAAGGTAGATTTGACCTTTGATAGTGTACTATTGTTTCCCTGTCCTCCCCTAGTTGTCGACCTGGCAACCCGTTGTGTAAAGCTCTGTGAGTTCTGCTCTCCCACATCTTTGGTATGAGAAGCTTCTATTTGCTCCTCAGTCAGGGAAAATTATCATTCTTCCAAAAAAAACCTAATCTGAACACTGAGCACGGTATGTCGTCCAGAGGAAAATTATGCAAAAAGTGTGCAAGTATCAGTTTACAAGTAGCATCCATGTGAATTCAACGAGGGCAACGTTTTCCACCGCAGATATGCTGTTGTTTTAGTAGGGACCAATCATACCATCTGCTTAACGAAATTAATTTCACCCCTGCCCGCGTTATGACCTAAAAACACAATGTTGACTTCCGTCAGGATTAAGCTGACCTCTCTGGCTCATACAGATGTACAACATGATGATATAGTCTGTACGACAAGGCTTGCATCGACTGCATGGTCCAAGAGCCATAGTGATAGCGAAGCATACGATAGTGGTCACGTGGTCGTCGTGGTGAACTTTAGAGCTTGCGGTCCCAGGATCAAATCCTGCCTTTGAAAGTCATTTCCTCCATCGGCAACCCCCTTTCTGGAATATGGCCTCATTTCTGTATAATAAACAAAACGGAGTGAAAAACGTTTTTGCTGTTCTTATGCTTATCATTATTAATAATCATTATTATTACCATTAACATTATTAACGCAGTCAGTAGACTGATTCATGGCTGATTGTATTAGTTGGCCACTCACCTTAGTCACCGTCAAATGAATTGTGCTGGTAAAGTACGTTTGCTTTCCATGTAAAGAAGGGGGTGTAAGCTACAATAACCCCTTCGTTTATGCGGCAGCAATTGGTGGCTATGTTAGCGGTAAGTACGAAATTCATAAAGTCCTAGGTTATTTTCAAGTAACTCGTTCTGGAGCCTTTCAGAAGGATTATTGGCGGCAAAACATTGACTCGCTGTGGTTCTCTCCGTGGGATTGAAAGACCAATGATCAAATGTACTCCCTCAGCTTAGTTTCAAGTAAACATTTTGAAAACATGTCTCGTTCTATTCAGCAAGGATGTTTATATCACAGGACAGTGTGGCCATATCACGCTGATCGAACAAAAGATAACCATATGCCACTAGTAGGAATTTGTTTACCAGAAGATATATCTAATCGGATAAATCGTTTTTTTAGTATTTGGGGTATTCGGAATTGCCTCCGTGAAATGCAAGCATTCGAAACCGTCATATACCGGTACCATTTGCATGTGAACTGAAGCAGGAACGCTACAAAATAATTTTATCTATTTGAGATGACAAGAATTACCTACAAGGGATATATCGCCGAGCAAACTTTATTCACTTGACAGCATGAACAGGAGTACACGGCTTCTGTTATGATTCTATAGGAACAGATATATTTTCTTCCAAAGAGAGCGTGAAAAAGCTGTGCCCACCTAGTTCATATCTGACACTATGTTTAGTGCACATTTGTCCACCAGTACTCTACTTAGGTACGCTAGCTTTACAGTGCCGAAAATCAGCTTGTGAATAAATTATTAGAAATGTATTCATTCTTCAAAATTGTTTTTTCTAATGGTAGATAAAAAGCTAATTTTTTCCGCCCTTCACCTTGACTAGCGCTAATTGCGCTGGCGTCTTCATACAACTTAGTAATGGATCTTGAAAGTTATTCTCTTTGCTGGATTGTCATCGAATGCTGGGCACAATATCACCCATGGGGTAACAGTTACCAATCCATAGTACCGTTATTCTGTACCCCGTATTCATCAGTTCTCACTATATTAATTTCATTTCGAGGGGAACAAATGCTGATTTACCACGCTTCTCAATCATGTTGAATACATCATTGTGTTTGAACCTTTTCTTTTGCCACTATTCTAATTTCCTGCTTTCTCGTTTTCAAAATCACTACGATTTAAAATCTTTTCATGCAAATCCAAACACAATGAGTAAATGATAATTGGCAAAGTTTCCCAATTAGTGAGTTTCACGGAAATGTCTAAATTCCACTCTTCCCTGCAGCAAATGAGGTAGATTGTTGTTTAACCAAGTGACCTAGTTCAAACCTCGAAATGTTTCACTCATCAACATGTTGTATCCAATAAGTTAGGTTCTGCTCCTTGATCCCGTGAACAGTTGAATTCTTCATTTTTACTCCCCATACAAGAAGGAAAGTGCAAAACTAGAATGGGTTGATGGTTCTTATGAAAATCCTCATTGTAACCGGTGGTGGAACAGTGGCATCTCGGGTTATCACCCAGAAGGTCAGAGGTTCGCGTCCGGTCACCGTCCCTCACTTTGGTAGTAGACAGTAACACGCTATCAATCAACTTTTTACCACTCCTAACATATTGATGATTTGATGGGGTTCTCCACTGTAATTCTCAGGGTAAGTTTGCTAGCCCACCCTAATAGTGTATTGGGCCTTGGAGTCTGTACTGTATGCCCTTCTACCGCACTCATGCGACTGTGTGTAATGGAGAAAAATGTCCGAGGGGTATTTCGGTTCATGGTATTCCTGAGAAATTAATTCTTTACCACACAAAGCAGAGAGTAAAACGTACCGTTCTGAATGAAGTTGTGGATTTAATGAAACCTAATTCATACTCAATTTCCGGTAATTAGAACGAAAATTTCGTGAGAAATCGCCTATGATCAGAAAGCTTTATACAGTCACACCGTACTGACTATCGTTAGATTAAAAACGGTGGGTTCATTTCGTAATTGGTGAACAATATTCTCGGTTGATGGGTAAAGAGATGCGCATCCTCGGAAAGCCTAGACAAAGCGAATTTTCACAAACGGGGCGAATCAGTTGACTATTTTTAGGACAGAAAACGCTAACATCGATAGCTTATGAGATGATGTGCTGATTTTGGTCATGAAACCAGTTCGCGTCCTGATGTGCCAAAATCAGATGATTCAGCAAAATACAAAGTTGTGATCATATTGTGCATTGATCAACTGAACTGCCCGATTGTAAAGACAGGAAAAACCAAGAGATCCATGATTTTTAGCGTTTTTATTCGACGTGGTAAGCTGACTCGTTCGAAATGTGCGGTTGATATCAGTAATATATGACAATTCATCGGAGAAACTACTCAGTGCCAATCAAACATTAGTAGGAAATGTCGCTGTAAACCCTATATGTGCATACGTTTTGTTCAAGATGTTTATCTTTACGAAATAATGTTTCGCTATAACGGTCATTTCAAGTAAACCGGAATCAGTTGGTGACCTGTTAAATATATGGAAATGCTAAAACTTGCACGCTTTCCACGCAGGTTTTGCGTATGTAGATGCTAGCCTTGTCAGTCCGCATGTGACTGAACGAAAGGTTGAATTTTGGGTCAAAGGCGCCCCTGTATAAATCTGTGAACTAACTTCATCTTTCCAACCATTGGCCATAGATGCGCTGAATTGCTGGTTTGCCTTATGGTTAACTTTTGCGCGACATAAATCGATATGGCAGCAGACTGGACCGTGATCGGTCACGGTCACGCTCGCCCAACAAGACATTCTTTAATATTTTACCGGAGCTGTTGCTTTTTCGTTCTGCTTTTTAACCGTAGTTCGATTAAATATGTTCCCACTTCTACCGAGCCAAAAAGGTTCTGAAAATCAAAGCCATGTCTACTTTTCTCTCCGTAAACCAAAAGTGAAAAGAAAGTCAAATCCTATCAGTTCATTCAAGTTAATTACGTAATCTAAGAAGTAGATCAAGGAATATGTAAGGGTGCAAGCATATAAGTATAATTAAAAGTGTACACCGGAAACGGTGGTGCGCATAAATCGGGTTAGTAACAATTAGAAGACAAACCACAAGTGTTTCCTAAGGTCAGTTTTCATGTGATTAGTTCTCAGAAGCTAAAAGTTTGCCCAAATTTATGCATCATATGAACAGATAATTTTTTTTCAGGGTATTTTAGAAATGGTTTATTTTGACCCAAGAGATGATCTGAGCACAGAATATCAAAGTCAGTGGTTTCAAGTTGAATTCAGCAGTGTGCAATAACAATACGAACACTGTTTAAACCTTCGGCTAATGGTGAACGAACTCCACACGAGTACAGGCCGTCTGTGAGAGGGTACCAAATAGCGACGTTTGAAAGGCATGGATAAAATTTGTCTTGAGTTCCTTCGATTTCCTAGTCCGTTACGATATCCGTTTGATCACTGTCAGTCAAGGAATGTGATAGCAAACGAGAGAAAACTAGGATAATTGAATATTATGAATGCTTAGAATTTTCTACACTGTTTTCATTGCTTTCGAATTCTCAGGCACGGATGCTGTCTTAGGTAAAGACCAAGTGGGTGTGTTGACTGCGTTTGACTTCTTTGGTGTCCTCGGTTTTTTCACAGCTGCTGTCTTTCTCTTCCCCCGTCATGAAGCTGCTTGAAGCACCAATGATACTGTCGTCTACACTGATCATTGCACCCTTATGCTTGCAGTGAACAATGGTTTTTTCGATCGAAGTTTTCGGGGTTTGCCCAGAAATTCCTGTGATGTCCGTTTTGACCACCGCTAGACAGAGCACACGATCCTAAACGAAAGAAAATTATCACATTTGGGTATGACTGCCCATTGAAGCCGTTGAGTAGATTACTAATTTCGCGCACACTTTCTGAATTGTCAGTATTTAATCCTGTTGACATATTCTACTTTTACACCACATTATCCTATGCTTTCTATTCGAAAGCAAATATTCCCCACGGGCAGTAAGCAATTTTGGGCAATAGGTTCGTAGATCGATGAAGCTCAGATTCGGCCTAGCTATGAGTTTCTCCAAATCAGTTGAAATCAGACGGTTGTGCTATTTACACTACAACAAGCATAAAGTTTCGTGTCGGATGAAAGTCAGATCACACTTGATGTTGGCAGCAGACGGACAAATGAGTTTCAGCTAAAGCTTAAAATGGGCATTGATAGTCCCACAAGCTGACCGTGTAGTTTTTTAAAGTTTTGCTTCTGGTTAGCAACAAACGATGGGAAGCCCACAAGTCAGGTTTCAGGTTTACACAATAGATCTTTATTGACGTCTAAGGGTATCTGAGAACCCAAAGCCTCATCTCCGTTGTAACTCGGTGGCAGTGCACTATGGATTATTCCTACCGAAACTGAAGCAGCTATCCATCTCTACGATTTTGTTAGGCCGGTGTTATCGACATTAATCAGCTCCGTTGTATGAATTATCATCGTGGCACCAATCCAAATCACTTACTGAGTTACACTTGAGATCACAAACTGATCTCTACGTTGTTATCAATAAAAGTAACCCTACGTAAACTTAATTGTTGAGTAGGAAAGCAAAATGGCTAGCACTGTGTGCTTATTTAAAGATTTTCATTTCAGTTGCTAAACTTATGCGCACTTCGTCTGGTTTCCTTGTATCTGATGCACGTAGCACAATGCATACGTAACAGTGAAAGAAAAATCTCAAATGTCGTGAATGAGAACAAATACGACCTTCTTCCTGTGTTCTAGGCCGTACCCCAGATTGGCAGACTTCTCGTTAACTCACAAGATCTCTCCAAATCTACTCAGTTGATAGCGACACACACACAGAGTGATGTTTTCTGGTTACCTTGGTAGCTGACTTATTTTGGCTGTACGTCTTGTACTTGAACTCTACCTAGTTGGTTTTTTGAACATATTCGGCAAAGATCAGAACAACTGACGGAAGAACTGTGTGGAATTTACACAAAAATGAAGTTAGACTCCGTAGCCGTTGTCGATCGAAACATTCAAAAAAGCAGTATATGGAGACCAATTCCAAGTACAAGCTGAGGATCACGGAATCTGTCCGGAGAGGTACAGATCCAAGAGTACTTCCTCGTCCTATCGAAATTACCGTCACAGTTTGCAAAAGGGTAGAAATAGATAAAAGTGGAAACGAGTTGAAACAGGAGATGGAAAATCTGAAGGAATATGTTTTGGAATAGTAAAATGTTTGACAATGAGTCACAGTGCACATTGCACCAGGTAAATGTACTGCTGAATAAGCCATACTGAAATGCCCAATTAGTATATCATTCAAGAACTGCTTTTTTTCGGCCAGTCTTTCGCACGCAATGAAGTAATTGTCTCTCTTCAATTGTTACGGAGAAGCTTAGAGTAGTGAAAAAGCCAAATCAAAAAGAGTGGATTAAATCAATCCGGTGCTGAGAAGCGCTTTTACCTTGCTCAGTTTTTATATCTGACGAAATAAACTGCATGTAGTGTTGTTGTGGAACCTAAGAGTGATTACAGTCTGGGCAGAGATACAGATTGTTCCACTCAACAAGGAAATTAAATTGAACGGGTTGGTTCTTCCGTTGATTTCTGATATAAACTTTAACCCATAACTTTTTCATTTTATTATCAGCTGGCTACTTCTTGTTGATTCAACAAATTTGCACCAGAAATAGGTTGGAACCTCTGTGATGGTCACCTTTGACACAGCGTTCGTTGACCAAGGAGCGGCTGATGCTGGACTCTGTTCAATTCGTGGTAAAAATATTTGTTCTATCACACGGCTAGTCTATTCTTCACTTTAGGCGAGTGGGCGCCAAGTCCGTGGACCATTTTCAGTGCATCAACACAGCACATGAAATATGGTCCCCTAACGATAAATTTGTCGTGCTTTCAAGTCCTACTTATTATCCCGATAAACGTCATCGACTACGACTTTGTTGCTTTAAGGAACTATGGTTCATACGGTCTGCATACATTCATAATCAGCTTGAAAGAATCGACTCGACGAAACCGGTTGTGGCCAAACCGTTATCACTATGGACTCTGGACGGTAAAGACCCGGGTGGTTCGACTCCCGCTATGGCCGGTCACTTCCCCATTTATGAGCTTTTCACTGGTCGTGGCCCCTTTTCTGAACTATTGTTCTTTGTTTTAAAATAAATAGAAAAGAAGTAAACGAGTGTATAGTTTTATTATCGTTAGTTTCTGCTAATTTCACTGTCCGCGCTTTTACTGCCTCTACTTGGATAAGGAATGATTTAACACTCCCAGGTGCAGGGGGAAAATATATATATGTGAACCAAATCGATATTAATTAGGAAGCGGAAAGCTTTTTGGAACGTTGGAACAGAAAACATTCCGGTACGTATACAATCTGTTACACTGTCAAACAGTACCGGGATGCAAAATGGCAGTTGTCCGTTGAACGGAAATTGGCATAGAACCACAGCAAGAGATGAACGAACACTTTTTAATGCTTCCAACTCTACCGGTGTTACTTCGAAACCACGATATGAATCATACCGAAAACTAATAAAAACCCAGTTCAGTAGTTTTATAAGAAGCAGTAAAGATTCATGCTGGTTTTTGAAAAGAGCTGCCCTAGAAGAAATAAATAGATCGATCCAGATATTTTCATACTGGAAACGTACAAATTACCCATTGTTTCACTTTGTATCTCAGTTTTATGGGATCGCATTCAAATGTCTCGCATTTCATGACACCTTATTGATGCCACCAATTCGGTCTTATACTCGAAAAGTGCAACGATGCACTGAACATCACAAGCATGCGAGTAGACTCCAAACAGCATTCTCGTTACGTCAAACCCGTTATCTCTTATTCACGTTTTTACTATGATTTTGATAATGTGAATATTTTATTCACTAATCAGCATCACATTGGCAAAATAGTATGGGTACACACACACAAAGAGTGAAAGAGGTCGCACACACTGTCAGTCTATAACACGGTCAAGCAGAAAAAAGAAAATATTCCAGCTCAGTGATCTTCACTAGGTGTTTGTGAACGTGCAATGCATGCAGATGATATGCAAATAGGATAACAGCTGTTCTGGATTACTTTGTTCATTTTGGAATTAAATAACTTTTGCCCCAAAGGAGTATACCAACAACACGACATTTTTGTATCAGATAATACACAAGTCATGAAAACTGGGCATGCTGATTTGAAAAAGAAGTTCGAAATTTTAATCCAACTTTTGAATCAATAACACGGACAAATCGGATGTGATGGCATTCATCAGCATTCCTGCCAAAGTCCACTCTAAAGTGATCGATCGATCAATTCACTGGACAAGATACTAAAAATCTGCTTACGTAAAGAATGCGAGTTACAATGGGGAGATGTTGGATTCCTTCAGTTCTCTCGTATCTTTTCTTTGCTTTGTTGAAAGACAGACATGCAATTTGACAAAGTAAACATGACGGTTGTTCAATTGATTTAAATAATAAAAATGGTCGAAATTGCAGGAACTCAGACCTACTCGTTGAAGTTGTAAGAGACGAACGGCTTGTGACTCCCGAACACGTCTTCTATTAGGTATCAAAGCGAATATTCTACGAAATCTCCCCTCAGTCGATGTAAAGGAGAAGACTTGAATCGGAAGTCAGGTACTGAAAGTGTATTGTGAATATCGTGGTACTGGAACAGCGCCGACAGGACCGATACACGAACACCAGACCAGCTCGGAAGCATAGCAAGAACTAACAGATGCCGTGCGGATAGAGAAATTTTAAAACGTGTAAAAGTTGAAGTCAGCGGAAAATCAGTGCTTTTGGTATCCAGGACAAAGCATGAAGTTGAAAGGAGGCCGCATAGTCAAGGTCAAACTTCAAACCAGATCGTAGAGAGAATACTTCCCAAAGGGTGTCGGGAAAATGTTCATTATCTTTCCGAACGGTCGACAGCAGTACAAAGTCACCCACACCCTACGACTACGCTCTATCTGATAGCTGGGCTACAAGGTTATGGAGGGTTTTCAGCCGTTTTTATAAATGTCTTAGGAACCAATCGGTCCTACTTTGGTTCGAGTCCCATCAGGAACCGACAGCTTGTACCATTTGATTCAACCGACCATTTATCAGACAAGCCAAACCCTAATTCGAAGGTTTTGTTGTTGTCAGAATGGAGGGAAAAAAATTGGACGCTAACAGTGTCACACAGACTCTGTAGTTTCTCTATGGAGAAGATCAGGCTTGATTTTTCTGTAACTATGTTTATCGCAAATTCTTTGGTCCGGCTCAGTTACAGTGAAAGATGTCGGCCATAAAACTGATATTTTTCTGTCTTTCATCAGCAAACTGACGTCCGGATACCAATTCTTCACAACAGAGACCATTCAATATATTAGATGGAGATGGGAATCACATTGACGAAGCTCTATCCCAAATATTGTAGTTCATAATAAATAATTGAGGAGTAATTTACACGTCATCAATCTCCTCAGCATGTTTTTCTAATCGATTCACCGTCGATTATTGCATCTTTTTGTTCCAAAGCCAATTGGTATTTCTATCATTTAGCTTTCAATGGAAACAAATGAGGGAGTCTGTGAGTGAGGATTTTATCAGGGAGTTTTAGCTGCGATTCTCCAAGCTGAGAATTTATACAAACAAAAAACCATTTTGTATGAAATCTACTTGTATTTCCCGTATAGACCATCTTTTCACTGCTTTCCTTTGGAAACAATTTAACGAATATGCAGAAACTCAGTAATGTGCGTCTGGTAAATGCAATGAACATGTCACGTGGTCAAACGAATTTTTCAAGATGAGCTGTGTATGAATTGAAAAGCTACACCTACCAGACCTCATTATGGGACAATAGGCTTTGTGACACGAGACTTTATCCCGAACAAAGTGAAACGAATCTCAAGCTAGCGTAGAATTGATTCCCGCACAAACTGGGCTGAAAACTATAGATCAGTCTGTAGAATAAACATGAACACCAAAAATCATTGGAAGAACTGCCGTGAAAAAAAACAACCAGCTCCATAGTTAGATGATTCCATGATCCGCATATCACGTCGACAACGGAACCAGTGGAGATCGTTCAACAGATACGGCGGTTCACGTGATTGCTAATCAGTGTGATTTGCCGTCAACTAAACAAATTAGTTTGTCTTCGAAATTTTATTCTACATAAAGTTTTCCCGATCAGTGGGCCCATTTGTCCGCTGTCAGATTACAGACAAAAATTCATCTGCCTTATTTGTTCAAATTAATTACGAGGTTTAACTGATTCAGTTTTCTGAAGAAAAAAAGGCTCCCGCACCAAACAACTGGTGTCTGGAATCGCCTTTTGAAACTGCACTGCAAAATTGAGGTTGAAAGTGCCAAATTAGCTTTCATCGAGAAAGGCATACTATGTGTGTATACACCCAATGAAAAGTTTCACGTTGATAAGGGAGAATAAAATCAAGCCTACAAATGCCAATCTTCTCCTCTTGACGCTGCCACAACCAGACTCTCTGTTCGGTCATTTGTATCAACAGGTGTCTACATACCACGGCCACCCGAACATATTGAATGACTTTTTCGGTCGTTTGCCGCGTAAAGGTTTCCAACTTCACATCGGCTACGTTTCGCAGTGCTGTCTGTTTGGCGGAGTTTAGGCTGGGAAAGTCTTTACGTAAATCCTCCGTCGATGAGGATTTCCCCACCGAATCCGTACACAGTCTGTTCACGAAATCCTCAAAAAAGCCACAACATGAAGCTCTACGGTTGGGTTTGAACTTTAAATGTCCGCCAAAAAACATGCCCAAAACTTACGTTCAAACTGAATTCGAGAGCTGGTAAGAGCAAACCAAAGAAATGGTCCCATCCAGTGAGGACAATCGGAGTTGATTCAAATCCAAGTTGGTTGACTTTGCTCACAGCTTCCTTAACGCAACCTTTCGACAGAAATGTCCTCTAAATTATAAACACTGCGAATCCCTAAAGCAGTTAGAGGATGAACGGCAGTTTTTGGTCTTAAAAACGTCAAAGGTTGAGGTGTTGTCATGATGGATAAATAGGATTACGTCCACGAAATGATGACCGTTTTGAATGACAAGTCCAAGTTCCGTTAATGTCCCACTGGTTGAGAAACAAACAGAACATGAGTTTAAAAAAATTCATATAGTTTTCCAAAGACCCACAAACATAATGTCCCAGCAAGCCCCGTAGTCTCAGTGTGATTCATCATACCACAAAATAGCTAGGCGGCTGGTTGAAGTACTTCAGCCAGTGCTCAGATGTCTCTGTACATACGCTTAGCACATTCTTTCCAATCTTAAGAACTTGTAAACAATGCGAACGAATTCAACATCATGATTTACTTGTTTGCCGTTGCGTCACTGATGACAAATGATGGGATTGAAAATCTTCCCCCCAAGTAGCCAGATGATGGGTACGTGGACTCCTTTATTTGCCTCCACCGTAGACAAAGGATTATAGCAACTGCACCATTCGACTCTGTGATAAAGAAGTGCATTTTCATCGCGCTTCCTCATAAAGAGTACAGACTGGTGCAACTTACCACACAGAGTATGAAGACCGAGCTACGAAGAGCCTACTATGCCGCGACACTAAGGCCACTGCCAGTCACTCGTCGCCTTCCCATATCTCCATTCAAGGACCACATCTATGTTGGTTCTTCATCTCACTACATTTACGCCTTCTCTAGCAGTTACAGTGAAGTGTATATTGCCAGAACCGTCAGAATGTTAAGCACTAGAATAGTAGGACATATACTCAAGTATTTACAGGATCCCGTGAGTCGCCTCACTTCCCAAGCGTTGATTGTGACACGTAGACCCGCTTCGTCTATCGCTCATCACCTGATCGGCAGTGGGCACAAGGTCTCTCCAACCAGTTCGTTCTCCGTCACCCTACGTCGTCGTGATCCCCGCCACTTAAGAATACTATATGCGTTATCAATCAGCCAGCTAAGCTCCGCATCGTTTGTTCAAAAACATTTGCATTTTACCCTTGACTTACCACACAAAACCTACAAACACAAATACGCAACACACACTTGTATCAAATAACGCCCCATTTTCGAGCATCTCCATTATGTTACACGTTCGCGACCGATAAGAATATACAAAAATAATTGCTATCTCAGCATTTGTTTTTCATTCTGACTTCTCAGTAAACTGCCTTTATGACACTACCGTTTTTACAGGTTAAGTTTACTCACAATTTACCTTGCAAAGCAGCTTCAAACTGCGCTCGAAGATATTTGTTGTTACTTAAAAGTAAACCAGATTGGGTGGATGGTTCGAGACAGTAAATCGCTAATTTTCGGAGGCATTTTGCGCGACCGGCTTGATTTAGCCAATCCAACTAGGACGAATGACTTAGTGCTTGGGGTTGAACTCGTCATATTGTTGCATTTGGGGTTCCAGACGCGCGCAGACTACACGTGCTGTACTAGTAAGCGTTTGAATACACTTGCGCCCTAGGTAAATGAACGTTAGTGATCATCTTATTAGGTGAAGTGAAACGAATAAACTGGTGAAACAAACACGTTCGGCAGGTTATTCATTTTATCCTTACGTTGAAGTAGAAATCATGTGACGCATTGTACAGTATCAACACCCAGCTCACGCGCCGAAAAGCTGTTCCACTCTGATTAGGAATCATCAGCGGCAGTCCTCCGCGGAGGCCCCCAAATTGGGGGGGGGGTGGAATCCAGGATGAACAACTGTGAGTGGCAAACCTGACTACCAGGCTATATGGGTCGGCTGTTATCGGTTCTTTTACCATCGACAATACATGAGTACTATTCCTCTACTGACTTTTGAACTGTGTCAACCCGTTGACCGCACAATGAACCCAAGTTGTCCGAGGCAAACCACAGACTTGCAAAAACAGCTCGAAGCGAACTGTACAGAAAATAATTGATTAGACTATCTGTTGTTACTAAGCATTCACTGATTGCTTTCAATCTAAATCACTATACCAGGGAGATCTGAATGACTATATACGGGGCGGACCGTGGTATTGCTTTGTGTCCGTCAGTCAGATCAGAATTAAACCAATCAGGCGCATCTGGAATCAGGTAATATGATCAATCTGACGGAACCAGATCGCACGGGGATTAGTCAGTATATAAATAGCTACCAATGGAGCCACTTATCGCATCATATTAAAACGAGTGCAGTGTGGATAAACCTGACAGCAATATGTACGCTCGCAGTTCTTTACTCAAGCTACTTCAGTGCATACAGTTGATGGGGTTCATTTGAGCATCATACATCCTCTCGCATCGCCTCCCCTTCAGCCATATCAAAATCATCCAAAGTAGTAGGAACACTCCCGTACAAGAAACAGATAAAAGTACACCACTGGTCTTCGGTACCATTCGCGCTACCCAGATTGGGACCAAAATGTCAGACAGATACAGCGTTAACCTAAGAACAATCGAAAAAAACACAGCATCGTGGAGTTCAATGAAATTACATGATATACACAGTATTGCATCATGCTTTTTTCCATCACTTTGAGCATCGTAAAACAATTGTGGCCGTGTCATTTAAAAATCGACGAGAGTAGTATACGTTGCATAATCTTGACTGTCTATCTGTAATTTGTTTCACCTCCAGTCAGCACGGTATCTTACTCACGGAATATAACACTTT